>JASCZI010151970.1:8057-21866 GCA_036250425.1 Stylosanthes scabra | reverse complement strand
GTCATTCATCAAAACCTAATCATGAAAACCTTGCATGCATATTGTAACATGGTTTACAATTTCCCCCTTTTTGATAATGACAAACATTTTTGAGGATATGAATATTGTGCATGAAATCGCGAAAATAAAAAATGTCAACCTGTCGATTTAAATCCCTAGCCTTATCAGCATACATGCGGGATTCTGATGTTAAACGATTGGACATTTGGCTGACCTCTGCATGATGAAATTATTTGAAAGGAATTAAAAACAGCATATATATCATAACATACTTACATACAAATATTTACAGGACCTCTGCATGATGATTCTGAGCATTTTTTATTTTATCTCATGTACAATCTCTCTGCACTGTCCCTGCCCCTGCCCCTATCTATTTATCTTATATATGCTTATGCTTCCCCCTATGCTCTCTCAACCTACTGGAACATAACATGCATACAAGGGAAAAAAAAACCCTTTTATTATTTATTATCATTCTTATTAGTTTTTATTATGTTATGCCCATCAAGTGTGAAATAGTGGTAGCTCTAATAAATATAACACATCATATAATTTTTTGCATGTATTTATGCATGTTAGTTTATTTTTGTTCCCATCCTTTTAGTGAATAATAATAATAATAATGCATTGTACTGATACAAGGCCTTGGAAAAGATGAAACACTGTTAAGATTTCATGCCCGTTCTATTTCTTTCTTATTCTCACCTTTTTTTTTCTCTCATCTATTTTGTACTTTCTTTTTTTACTCATTATCTCTCTTGTGTCATGTATGTGTGCATAAATAACTTTTGTTTTCTTTCATAATACACACCATTTCATCTATCTTTCTTTCTTTCTCTAGTTACTTAGAACCTATCCTGAAAGTAGAACATGAAGGATCCAAAGGAGGATCAAGAGAAATCTAGGAGGGTTGTGCAGAAATCCATGGAGCTTAGAAGAAGGGGCAGCTATACAAAATCTATACAAACATGGATGGATAGCAGGTGAATACACAATAGCTATACAAAATCTATACAAACAACAGTTGTTACTTACAGTTATCAAAGTACTCAACAATAGATTCACCACCTTGAAACACCCCATTGAGTATCTCTAAATGCATAACAGTCCAAAAAAACTCAAATAGCAAAGCAATCCCAATATTACAAACCTTAAATAGCAAAACAAACCCAAAATTAAAAACCCAATAAAAATAAAATAAATTCAAATAGTTATTAATTTCTCCACTTTCAAATGCTTAATTATTTCCACAAAAATACCAAATGATTATGTTTCTGTTAATCAAAGAAGCTTATATTGCTAACAGAACAACATTAACAAACCTCCTCTGAAGACTAGGGCGGAGCAGCAGCGGAGGGTAGAGCAGCAGATGGGCCAAGGCGCAAACGGAATTCGATGTAGAGGCAACGAAGGACAGAGCAGCAGCAAGACTCCGAGAAAGACGCCGTTCGAACAAGAGGAGCACGAGGCCACACCGTTAGAACCAGAGGAGCAAGACGCGATCCCACGGCGCCAGAGGAGAACGATTCTGCGGCGCTGGACCACAACACGACGGCGATGACGAGCGAAGCACGAGACCACACCGTTGGAACCAAAGGAGCAAGAAGGGACGGGGACAGCACCAGAGGAGAACGACGCGACGGAGCTGGAAGGAGTGGAGCACGGCGCGACGACGACATAACCGGAGGAGCACGACGAGTAGAAGAGGACCAAGGCCGGAGAAGAAGCAGAAGCAGTCGTCGTCTTAAGCCCTAAATCGATCCCCAATTCAATTTTGCTCAAACCCTAATTGGCTACCTTCAAAGCCCCAAGTTCTGACGAAGAGTTGTTATACGTGTTTCTTTCTTTCTTTTTGAGAGAAGATTTTGTTCTTTTTAGTGTAAGAGTTTCTTTCTTTTTACTGATAAGTGTATTTCTTTAATTTTTTTAAGTATAGTGGTGTCAATGTTTTTCTTAGCTATGAAAAATTTTTTGGTGGGAAAACAAAATTTTTTTGGCGGATTATTTTAAGTCACGATTTTTTGGGATGGCTTTAACTAAATTTCTATGGTCACAGTTATTTACAGTGACTATTGCAAATAAAACCGTGATATTTGATATTTTCAAATGATCACTGTAAAAAAAAGTGATAATAGATAACTATAGTCACGTTTATTAGGTAAAGGGTGACGAGAAGTTAATTTTTTTAGTCACTGCGAAAAACCGTAACAACAGGAAAAAAAATGGTGACCTAAAGCCAAATTTCTTGTAGTGAATATTATTTTTCCTATTTTAATCTTGTTGGTTCTAATTGGTTAAAAAAATGTTGATAGCCAAGATTTTCTCTTATTAAAATGGGATATTTACATAACATTTATCTCTGCAAAATAAGCCGCTATTACCCCTATGTATGTGGTTTTAAATAACTTGTGTATACAATTTTTGTGTGAGCATAGATGACGAAGTTGAATATATTTCAAGAATTAAGATCACTCGATAAATTATGTTTTAATCTTAAAATAATGCTCGGAGGATCCGCATACATGATAGTTATAAAGGATTGTTTCACTAATAATTTATATGTATTTATCTTGGAGCTCAATGATTACACAATAAGTAAACCAATATGGATGACGGTAAATAAAATGCTTACTTAAAAGTTAAAAGTCATGCTTAAATGTGTTTATGTATTTTACCATCCATATATTTAAATTAAATTATAAACAAGTAGTTCTCCTAATAAATTTCAAGAAAAATTAATATATTAAAAAAAACACAAGCAAGAAGTCAAGAACAATTTTAAAAACAGAAAATAAAATAAAAAATGTGAACCGCCGCAAAATTACCGATTGCAAAATTTCAATAATTGAGCATAAATATCAACATCTATATTGTATTGAAAAACTGCTACAAAATGTTTTCAAAAAATTTCACTAACAAAACCGCCTCAAAAACACACAATGACTCAAGGATAGTAATTCAGCAATTCCTACAAAATACACCGCGACCATATTTAAGATTTTGTGATGGTTATATCAGTGATCATAGAAAATTGTCACAAAATCATTTAGAAATACTATTATAAAGGATAGATGAATAACCGCCACAAAATCATTTCATATAGTGAAACAATAGAAAAACCGTTGATAAGCTGCGTCTCCCTTGTAGTGCCATATGCCCATATCTAAAATTTAAATTAAATTATCGTTCAGCTCATTAGATCATAAGATAATAATTAACAGAAAGTGAAGGCTGAAATCCTCAATAATCAATATCATCACTCGTGATGTGATTATATACACGCACATTGTTAATGTGATTATATGCATGCATTGAATCAAACCATGCGCCGCGATTATAAAGTTATGGACTATGTCCAAAATCTGAACTTTCTTGCTTGATATTTTCATTTCTGTATTGAAAATTTTCAACATTTTTTCAACGTTTTATTCACTATGCCTGCTACTTATATATCATTTTAACCGGACTCAGTTGTGCTGGCTTTTATTTTAGAGAAATAAAATAAATGTAAAAATTACAGATTTAGATGGGCTTAAAAAAATTACATTTTTTTCTACATATCTCATTTACACTCTAACGTATTTTCTTTGTTCATGAGATAAGTTTTTTTTTTTTTTTAAATGAGATATGTATTTAATGAGTTTTTTTCCCATTCTTTTGATTTAATATTATATTCTATATACGATCTAAAATTGATATATTAATTAAACATTTAAATCATTTTAACTACAAATAAAAATTAATATTTTTTAAAAGCACATAACAAAACTCTTTCTGCTATGATTTTCACAAATACAATCAAACTATATATAGTTGAGTACTGATGACTTGTTTGCTATAAATAAGTAAATTATCAAGAGGTATTATTGTTTTATTTTAGATTAAATTTAAAATATCCATACACATCAAAATTTAGCTACTAATCAGTTATCATACAAGAAAACATATTTGGTATATATAAAAATTCTGATTATGCTACTGAACAAAAAAAAAGTTGATTATGCCAGTATTAATTTATACCAATTTTGATTATTACGTAAATAATTATTTTATTAGAAAATATGTGACAAAATATCACTATATTTTTTTTACAAGAATATCACTATATCGCTATATATATTTATGCGACACAAAAAAAAAAAAAAAAACTATATGTAATTTATGTATATTTATACTTCTTCAAAATATACACTTCGTGTCTTATAATTGCTACATTATATATTGAATATTTTCCCTCAATAAGAAGATATATAATTCTAACCGACCCTCTTACTTGGTTCCATTGAAATGCCCTACGAAACACCATCACTGCGTCCTCCAATCACCATCATGATTTCGTTATTTATCTCAACCAATTATATATTAATTATTATAAATGTGTTTTTGCATAATTATTAAAAATGTATCTTGTAAAGCACTGCCATATTTGCAAGTACCAACATGTCCTCTAATTATCGCCACAACTCCGTTTTCTCTCACTTGGTTTACCTTTTAGAGAGAATAGAGTCGCAACAGTCATCGGAGGACGTGACGTTTCAAAGGGCGTCCAATAAAAAAAAGAAAAATCAAACGAGAAAGAGTAACTTAGCCTCTCATCTAGAGAGGATTGATTAGTATTTAGTTGTATAAAATGATAGAAATCTACCTCCCCTCTCCAATTTTAAATACAAGATATAACAGCAGAGGCTGCAACGTTTTCCTTATATCATGTGTTCCATCAAAGAATTAATTCATATGTGGATTTACACTCAATACTACTAATAATGGAACTATATAAAATAATTAATAACAGTAATACTGAATTAATGAAAACACCTTGGCCTTCACTTCTCACGTACATGACGCTAGTAATTATCAACATCCTTGATTTTATTCAATCCCCATATCTTTTCTGAGGGGTGTTATTGGTTTAGTTTGGTTCCATTTTGGAATAAAAACCAATTGAACCGACGATAAATTTAGTTAATAATAAGTGATAACAACTAACCACTTTTTTTTTCTTGGTGTATCACATGAACTAAACCGATTAAAAAGTGGTTTACTTCGATAGGTTTTATTAGTTTTTAAAGTCATTATAAAATCTAAAACCACTCCACATATCGTTGAATTTACTGTAAAATTATTTTCATCCGAAAAGTTCTCAAATGAAATATATTACTGATGAATTTAGACTATAAATTGAAAGGAATCTGTATATCCCACTCTTCCGAGAATGATTTTATCTTTAAAACCAACAATCAATCGGTCTCAAATGGTGAAACGTAAATTGAATTCTTATGATTTTGATAAACGGTTTCTACATAATTCTACGGGTACTACGGGAAAGTATCCAATATTGTCTTCCGGTGCGCCAACACGTGTTCGATGTCGCATCTCCTTCAAATAATTATTGCCTCCGTCATCGAGATCAACCATGAGTTTTAAAGATATCATCTTTTTTAATCTTCTACTTTCTTATCTTCTTCTTTCTTAGTATCTTTCTCTCTAAATTTATTTAATATTTACATCTTTAATTCCTGTGGAGATCTCACTTTCTCTTGCTGTGGTTGTTCAAATTGGACCTAACTCATATGTATTCATTTTTTCTATCAGTGAAACGAAATACAACTATCTTTGATAAAAACAAAAACTACATTAGATCCGACGGTAAAGTGGGTACAAAAAATTAAATTTAAAAAAAAACTGAGTTACTTTTGGATTATTCCAGCAAAATCTGATGGTATCTATTTAAAAGAAGTAATTTTCTAATGTAAATTCTAATATTCAAACACCTGTATGAAAAAATTAATCTAACAAAATTATTAAACAATCCACAAATTCAGTATTAACTTTACATCATAACGACAAATATCAATGCAAATTGTAAAAAATAAAAAACAAAGTCGTGCAAAATAATAGTACGAAGCTTTGCTAGGGTTTTAATGTACTCTACTAGGGTTTTGAGAAGGAATCCTTATTTTCTTATTCTTTTTACGTGCGATCATTGATCTTTCAATACAATTCAACTACTATGGCCGATTTGTCTGCTACTACTGTGGAGAATACTAATCCTAATGCGGAGAAGGAAGAAACTGTCATGGTTTTGGAGAAGGCGTTGCTGGTACTTCAGATCTGGTTCTCCCTTCTATTATGAGCTTGATCCAAGAATACTACCAACATCATCTTTTTTTAACTTTCATTTTTATTTATGAGCTTGATCCAAGAATACTACCAACATCATCTTTTTTTAACTTTCATTTTCATTTATGTGCTCTCTCTCTTAGTCATTTACATTATGATGTTTTGATTGTGTGTAGTTCCCATTTTTTTTTATTACTTTTTTGTTGTTCAAGTTGGACTCATCCTCTCATATATTTATTTTATTACTATAATAAAATGAAATTCAATTACCTTTTAAAAAATAACAGTATGAAAGATAAATACAATGTAGATATTATAAGGCACCATTTCTTGTGCTTTCATCATCTTACACATCCCCCTCCTCTTGTGGCGTCAGCGGGACCAGTTATCTAAAACCTTTGATAGGGAGTTTAATTAGGCCCGAGTCATAATTGAAGAGGGAGCATATAAATTGATCATAAAGGCTCTCATCTTGGAGAGCAATTCTCTCAAGTAGGAGAGAGCTGTGAGAACTTTAGGTTCTGACCATCACCGACCTCAACTCCTTCAACACATACCAACACGTCCCAATTACAGCATTTGACTTGTCTTCTTCATCCATCACCCTCATATCTCACTCACTACCCCTTTCTTACACACCTGGACCACACACACTGGTTTGTACATGCAATTGAAAACTACAGAAAAACATTCCTTTACAACACCACTATCTCAACCTTTTCAACACATGCAAGAGAATTACTATGTTCAGAATTGAATTCTAACAGCCAAGAAAACACAATTAACTTGTAACAAGCCAGAACGAAGTATATTAATCAAATACAGCAGTAACAACAGTGTTCGAGTACATGCAATGGCAAAATCACATGCGGATAAGGAATTACATCGCAACATAGAAGCTAAAGCTCACCCAATTGAAGGAAAAGTCATCGAAGTTGATATTAACAAGGAAGAAGGGTTCATTGAGAATAATTTCCACCTTGTAGCAAAAGTTATGAGTCATAAGGAGTTGTCCTTCAAGACAATTAACGCTTTATTGATGGTATCTGGGGTAATCCAAAAGGTGTCACAATCTCGGATGTTGCTAGAAATAAGGTTTTGATAAGTTTCTGGGATAGCAACAAGGGATTTCAGATTTGGAAGGGGGACCGTGGAGCATCAGACGAAGCTTGGTGAACATGCATGAATGGTCAGGGAAGAAATCTGCAATGGAGGTAAGCCATAAAGAATTAGAAGTATGGATTCAGATGCATCGAGTGCCTTTATCACATATGCACATCAAAGTAGCAAACAGACTAGCAAGGGACCTGGGATCAGTAGTGGAAATAGAAAATCCTTGGAAACACAATGTGCTGCAGAGACCTTTCTTGAGGGTCAGGGTTTGGTTGATGTCAGAAGACCCCCTTCCGACGGGCTGTTGGCTAAAACTCAATGCTGATGAGAAGACATGGATTGAGTTCAAAATTGAGAGAATTCAGGATTGTTACTGCTTGAATTGTGGAAGAATTGGGCATGCAAGAAGAGAGTGCTTGTTTCCCATGGCCATGTCATTAATCGATCCAACGAAACCCAGGTACAAGCCAGGGCTAGGGGTTAGCAGAGCAACACCACTGTGGCTGGTAGATAAGGAATAAGACCTGCAAGAGGAGAAAGAAAAGCAGATTTTTGTTATGTCAGAAGATTATGAAGAATATGAGGATGTGAAGAGAAGAAGGGAGATGTGGATAGGAGAGAGTGGCAATGCTGAAGGAGGACATAACATGGTAACAGAGAACAATTCACTGAGAAGCAGAGCTAGAGAAACTGAGAAGCAAGACTCAAGAACAAAGGAGCAAGAGGATGAAATGAAAGCTCAAGCTGAAGTGGAGGAGAAAGGTGACAATGATAATGTGATAAGCTTAGATGAGCTATACCTGTTCAAGAAATTCAAGGAATTTCTGACAAAAGGCAAGCAAATTGAGCAAAACATTAAATGGGATGAGATACCCAAAGAGAAGTTCATCAAAGCCATGTATATCTTAGCTGATGGGGGAAACGTGAAGAAACATGAGGTGGAAAAGCAGAAAGAAGGTAAAGGGGATGAAGCACAAGGCGGGCATACAAGCAAGGGCATTGAGGAACATGATCAAGGGAATAAGGGTGAAGGACATAATGAAGACTACGGAGAGAAGAGAACAAGCCAAGACAGAGATCTTCACCTACATACAAACATGGAGTTGGAGAAGCAAGCAGAAGAAGGGAGAGAGAAACTCAGGAAGCAGGGCGAAACTGTTATGCAAGGGGAGGTGATAATTTGCAACAACCAAACTGGGCAAGCTGGCCTAGAGGAGACAAAACAAGAATACTTTGTGGAGCTACCAGAAGACTCAGAAGAGGATATGGATGAAGACATAGGGAAACAAAAATTGGAGGAAAATCAAAAGAGAGGAATGGAGCTTGCAATAGTAATTGAGACTAGCTTATCCCTGAAGTGAAAGAGACAACAGAAAAACACTTACCAGAATCTGGAAGAGATGGAATCAGATGATGAAGGAGCTAGTAGCAGAGGGTTTTCCAGCAAGAAAGAGCAATCCAGATTACCAAGAGGGCTGGGGTGGTGGGCCTAATCATGCCCCACCCTAATCCATGAGTCTCCTAAACTGGAATTGTCGTGGGTCGGCGGCCCCTGTGACAATAAGGGAACTCAGAGACATAACCAAGAAAACTAGGCTGTCTATTTTGTTTATTATGGAAATTAGAGCTAAGATACTTAAATGTAAAAAAATCAGTCATATGCTAGGCTATAATGAAATGTTTTGCATAGAACCCCGGGGCTTGTCCGGTGGGCTATGTTTATTTTGGAAAAGCAATATCAATCTTAATATATATGCCTGGGGAGTTAATTACATTAAAGGTAACCTCAGCTTGAGTGCAGGGAATGCTAATTGTGAGGCATGCTTTGTGTATGGGGATCCTGACCCTAAGAGAAGGAAGCAACAGTGGAATAATTTAACAAGTGGATTTGGAGATCAGTCTGTTCCAAGGCTCCTTATTGGGGATTTCAACGATATCTTGAACCAGGAAGAAAAGATTGGCCTCCAGCCGAAGCCGCCCACACAGGTAGCACATTTTAATAATTTTGTTAATAATAATAACCTTATGGATTTAGATTTGAAGGGCTCTAAATTTAGTTGGTTTAGTAATCCTCGTAATGAGTTTGTGAATAGAGAAAGATTAGATAGAGGCCTTCTTAACTGGGAGTGGAGAAGAGTTTTTCAGCATGCTATTCTTAGAACCCTTCCAGCTATTAGTTCTGATCATTGTCCACTGGTTTTAGAATTAGAACCAAGAGGTAATAGATCAAAAACTTTCAATTTTGAAGTTTTTTGGGCTGAACACAAAGGGTGTGAAAATGTTGTTAAAAACAGCTGGAAGCATGCTAATAACTCAACCAATTCAAAGTGGGGTAACATTAACTATAAATTAAATAACTACAAAGGGGCCTTAACTAAGTGGAGTAAGCAAACTTTTAGAAAAGCTGATCTTGGGATTGAGAAAAAGAAAAAGGAGCTGGAAGAATTGCAAAAGAGAGATTTAAATGAAGAAAATCAAAACAAAGCTTTTGAAATACAACACGAAATTAAAAATCTTTGGAAGCAAGAGGATATGCTCTGGGGGCAAAGATCTAGAGTGAAGTGGCTTAAATAAGGTGACAAAAAATACCTCTTTCTTTCATGCTGCTACCATCCAGAGAAGAGACAGAAATAGAATCGTAAAAATTGAGGAGAATAATGGAAATTGGGTGAGTGGGGACAAAAATATTTTGCATATGGCAGAATTGAATTTTAGAACTAGCTTCTACTAACCTTTCTTTTGAGAACTGCATAAATAAGGTGCTAAAACTAGAACATATGCTTATTTTGTGTCCCTGGACCAGAGCGGTTTGGTTCGGGTCCCAATTCAATTATTGTCCTAAATCTAGTGATATCACTTCCTTTGGGCACTGGTTTATAGATTTGGTGGATAGGTTTAGTCAAAATTGCAGTTCTAATAGAAATTTTTTTGGTACAAAATTGGGATTTCTTGTTTGGCAGGTTTGGAAAGAAAGAAACAAGTATGTGCATCAGAGACAATATCCAAATCCCAAATTAACTCTAGTTTTAGCGGGATTAGCAGAGAATGATTTCACAAAAGACAATGTGCATATATTCCACAATTCTGGACCTAACAGAAGAATTCAGAGATTGGCAAAATGGAACCCACCTCCTAGGGGTTGGCTAAAATTCAATGTTGATGCCGCCTTCTCTGCTTCTTCTGGCAAGGGCGCCTCAGCTGCAGTGCTCAGAGACCCGAATGGTAATCTTCTAACTGTATTTGTTTCCTCACGTTTCGCTTCCTCTGCTCTGGCTGCAGAAGCGCTAGCTCTGCGGGAGGCTATGATTTTGGCGAGAAACCTCCAGCTAGAGAGGGTGGTCTTTGAATCCGATTGCTCCAACCTGGTCCAAGCCATAAAATCGAAGACTTAAATAGTGGAAATAGATGTAGTGCTAGAGGACATCCATGAACTTAAAGAGAACATACCTTCATGTGGATTAATTTGGGTTCCAAGAGAAAGCAATCTCCTAGCTCACTCTCTGGCGCAGCTTGCAGCGGCTGGAGCTATCCCTGTCTTCTTGTTTGAACCTTCCTTTCTCAATCAAGCAGATCATTGCCTCGGAGATCCCCAAACCTCGATGAGGAGGATGAAGATTTTGTTCTACCTCTGATAGTGCTGCCTTGGTGTTCCTTCAGTGTGTTTCTGTAATTGGGGCTTGAAGGGGTAGGGGTTGGGGATAGATTGGGAGAAGGGTTTGCTTGTATGGGTGGGGGGTTTCTGTTGGGTTGGGTAGGCTCCGGGTTTGGTTTGCTAGGCCAAACCCATGTCCAAAAAAAAACAAAAATTAATCATACAGAGAAACGGGGTTTTAAGAGTATGAAAATGTAAATTTAAAAGAAATTAAAGATAGGCAGATAGCAATGAAATTTAAAATGAAAATTAATTAAAGCAACTAAAAAAATGGAATTAAACTAACACTTAGAGATATATCCTAGGATTGTATATCCTTACTACTTTACTCGTGCTAATAATAATAATAAAAGCAGTAAAGTATGTTTTTTGTACTCTAACGTTTGCAAAAAAAATTCAAAAATACCCTAACATTTAATTTGATTCATTTTTACTCCTAATATTTTTGAATAGTTTTAAATCGTCTTTTACTGTCAAATTTTTTATTGTCAACATATGGTTAATATTTCTTTTTCAATTTTACCCTTCTTTATATATCATTCGCCACCATCAATACCTACCAAATATAAAGATTTGATTAGCTTTTGTAGAGATCAGGATGATGATAATGGCATCGACATGGGGGGGGGGGGTGGGGAAGAGATTATGATGGTGGCAAGCGTTGGTGCAGTGGTAGGAAGTGAGTTTGAAAAACGAGTGATTTGAAGAGAGGAGAATGATGATTTCATAACAAAGATGACGAATATGAATATTATTTGATAATAAACTTAGAAAAATATTGTTAACTATATGTTGACCGTTAAATATTTGATATTAAGGGTAAAATTAAAATTGCTCGAAATGTTAGGGTAAAATTGAATCAAATTAATAGGGATATTTTTTAAACTTTTTGAAAACGTCGATGACAAAAAAATATACTTTACCCTAATAAAATATTTATTTGAGTAGTAGAAAATAAAGATATATTATTAAAAAATAAGTAACAAATAATTCTCTAAATATTTAGATAAGTTTAATAGACAGAAAAAAGTATATCATATTTAAAATATTATATAAATATTTTTAGAATTAAATTAATCGTACATTTTTTTTGTGTATTGAAGGGAAGACTTAAACTCGAGACCTCTTACAACGGGAGATGGGGTAATATCATATAAGTTACAGATCATCGGAAATTAATCGTACATTTAATATCTTAATTGTGTTACCTTAAAAAAATTACCCAAAAATATAACATTAATTGTATATTTATATGATGGATTCTGCGGTGCCTACCACCATGTGATGCTGGTTTTATAAAACCTAGACCTCGGCAAGTATACCGAATCGTATCAAGCAATACCACGTTGAAGTGGGTATCGATCCCTTGAGGATTAAAGGACTAAGCAATCACTACCAATTAATTCTTCTAATCAGATCGAATGAAAAACTTGAAGTATTTGAGAACTGAAAGTTTCGAGAATCAATTAAAAGAGAAAATAGAATATTACTTGAGGTGTAAGCGATGATGAGAAAGCTGTTAAGAGATTGGAGATATTCTACCCTTGAGTATCAATGTTCATGCTCAATTCAGATTCTAAGCATTCAGATTTCAAGCACAACGAATCTATAATAACTAAACCCTAATCTCTTAGCAATTTAGTTTCTCTTTACCTAATCAAAAGCTAATCTCTTAGTCAATTAATTAGATACAGAGGTGAAGAATTAAATCCGATTCCAATTCTTATGAATCTCAAAAGTGATCCTAGATTAGATTAAATGTCACTCTATCCAAACTAGTTCTAATCCAATTTTAATCCATAGAATTATAATTGCATGTAAATTCTCTTTACTATCTCTAGTCAGTGTTAATTTACCATGTGAATTAACTTCTAGCTAATTAGATTAATCAATCTCTCAATTAAATTAACCTAACCTTAGACAAATAAAGAACACCCCTCAGTGATTCTAAATTATTGGGATGAAGAACAGAAGATTAATTCATGCTAAATTAGAAAACTGAAATACCTCATTGAATTAAATTGAATATTATACAAAGACTACCTCATGCTGGGTGAACAGAGCTCCTCACCCTTAACAATGGAGTAGTTTAGCAATTCATAATTGAAAGTAAACCTAGAATGAAGAAACGAAAATATGCTGAGATCCTTAACCCTAAAAGTAAATCTAGAATGAAGAAACGAAAATATGCTGAGATCCTTAACCCTAGTGGTTAATTTCTCTTTATATACCTAGCTTAACTATCCTAAAAATTAGTTATCAATCAAATCAAATCTAAATTAATTCTAATCCTATCTTATCTTCTATATGATTATAATGCTTATCTCTTCTTCAATCATTCATCTCTTGAATCTTCCAAAATTTCCCTTGATGAGTGATGGATTGAGAGCAAATTGATCTTGGACTGAAGTGGTGTTGATGGGCTTGAGAAATCTTCATACGTGGGCCTCACGTATGACTTTGAATCACTCCACATTATATGTGGCCTTTTCCACGTATAACGTGGAGTCTCTGTCCTAGCTCCCTTTGATTTCTTCAATTCTCACGTATAACGTGGGTTCTACACGTATAACGTGTAGTCTCTGACTTGTTTTGGAGCTTGGAAAATAAATTCTACGTAACACTTCTACCCACACGTAAAACGTGAAACTTAACATCAAATTCTGAGACTAAGTCCAAAGTCCCACGTTATACGTGACCTTCTCCACGTATAACGTGGAGTCTCTGCCCAAGTTCTTTTTCATTTATTTTAATTCCACTTATAACGTGGAATTACACGTATAACGTGTAGCTTGTTCACTTGATTTTCATGTTCTTCTAGCTCCTTTCTTCAATCTTCTCATTGAGTGGCCTTAATCACCTAAATTCTTAATGAAATACTCTATAAAATAGACAAAACTCAAAAGACATCAAGTTTGTTA
>JASCZI010151968.1:12746-23232 GCA_036250425.1 Stylosanthes scabra | reverse complement strand
TCCAGTAGTGCAATCCGGCCAGATTTGGAACTTTAACTCAAATATCATAAAATTTCATAAAATCACTTTCTTGTTAATTTAATTGGTAATAGGTATCTAGAATTAATATACATCATATATAACACTTAAAATCATCAATCATATTTCAAGACATTCATAAACCATCATAAAATATGTTCATCAACATAAAACATTCAAGAAAACAATAAACATCAATCAAGGCTTCTAAACTAGTCCTAATCCCTTACTCTTTTTAGTTCTTGATTAGTACTTGATCTTGAGTTGTTGTAGGCTTACCAAAAACACATAAAACACATCAAACAAGCATCATCATCATGGCTGGATTACTGGATGAAAATCTCATGGAAAGAGCTTGAAGTTTTAATTTACTTAAGCTTGGATTTCTTGTAGAAAAAGCTAAGTTTCTTTAGTAAAACTCATGGTTTTATGAATTGATTTTTGAAATAAAAACAAGAAGTGATCTAGGAATTTTAAAACTGGAACTCTAGACCTTTAAAGATCATAAATGAAATTCTTGAGAAGCTAAACTCAAAAGGATAAGAATTTGAAAAGAAATGTGAACTTAGAAGTAGAAATCAACCTTAAATAAGCTTGAATCTTCTTGAGGTTTGGCTATGAAGGCTGTGGTATTTGGCTGGAATTTCTTGAGGTTATTTGAGTTTATGAACAAGTGTTTAAGTGTGTAAAGTATGGTAAAAAGTTGGGGTTGAAAACTTGTTGGAAATTGGGCATTTATAGCCAAATTTTCAAGGGTATTTTAGGAATTTTGGCCTCAAATTTCACTCTCAAATTTCACTCTCAATGTTGGACACATACTCATGGTGACTCATAGAAGATAAGAATATGAAATTTTCAGATTTTCTTGAGTTAAATCAAGCTAGCAAAGTGGTAAAGTTTGATAGGTTTAGATAAAAAGTTAAATAAGTAAGATAATTAGTCATTGTCCATCATAATCATAATTTAGGACACTTGTTTTGAGCTTGATTAGCTCGAAATTTTGAGGTGTCTTGGGGTGATTTGGAATGGTTTTTGGGCTGATGGTGTAATAGCTTTGGTAAAAAAAAAATTGGAGACTAAAAAGATAAAGGTAATTAGTAAAATTTTCGCCTAAACCACATCCGGTTCAATAAAAGAGATAATTATTGAAACTAAGTAATTTAATCCACTTCAAGACATTATATAGTTTAAATATGAGTATCCAAGCTTAGGTAAAAATTTGATGATGATCGGACGAGAATTTCATTAAAAACCGGTCATTTTTGACCATACCCGTTTTTACTGACGGTAAAAACGAACAGTAAAACCAGCTAAAAGAAATTAGGTAAAATTTACCCCAATGGTAATAAAATACTCTTTATTACCCTTGTTACTCATCATGGATAAAATTTTTTATCTATAGAGATCAGTTTCAAGAATTTCCGGAAACCGGACCACCAGGGCGTTTTGATAATTTTAAGCAAAAGTGCGCAAAAATCTCACGACCATGAAAGGAGGGTCTTTACACAATATGTAATATGATTCTTAAGAAGGGACTCATTAATTAAAGCTTTTTACCCGACGATAATTAATAATATTTTTAAATGACATTCAAGAATACATGGTCAATTAAGAGGATTTTAACATATTGTTCGAAAATTATGTGCGGAGATATATAAACATTGATTAAAATTTCTTTTATTTGCAATAGTTTTATCTTGGATGTTTTAGATGTGTCACTAAGACTTTGGAAATCAAAGGTATCCTCCAAGCATGTGGCCTTTCAAAAAAAGGTAATCCATTAAATCAAATCTAAAATAAATTGAATAACATTTTTGAAATTGAATTTCACTTACTGAATCAAATTTGTACTTTTCTTTGAATGCCGAAATCAATTTCTCATCTTGGGACAACTTCTACACATGGTATGTGCATAATTGACAAAATAGAATTTGTTGCATGTACGCTGAATTCGTACATCCATGCAATTTGTCTTCGGATCCAATAGAATCACTCAATGAGGCACTTGATGGATGTAATTCATAGTGAATGATTGTGGCAATTGGCAATCCGCAATCGCTCTACAATTTAAAATTTAAATGAATAAGAACCAACAATCATATATAAAAATATAAAGAACAATAATATTGCTAAAATGAAATAATAGACAAACTAAAATTGTATTATGCATCTTAAAATGGTCAACTTCGATAAAGAAAGAATTAAACATTATTAGGAAGAGAAAAAAATAGATAAATAACACAATAGTTTGACTCTAAAATTTACATTTCTTAATCTTAAACCAACACTATATATAAAGTCGAAGTAAATATGATACGAATCAATTTTAATAATGACCAAATAATTAAAAAACGTGTAACTTGGAAGACAGTAATAAAATTAAATCTTTTTGAATAAATTATATTAACTTGAAATGAAGCTGAATTATGTTAATCGATATAATTTGGATCAATTAACTAATATAATTATTTATCTGTGCACAATATATGTAAGGAATTTGAATTTGAACTCTCAATTAGTGCATTTTGAATTGCAAGTAATATGCCAATAAATTTAAAATAATTTCTAGTTTGAATTGAGTTAATTTACGTAATTTAGAATAACGATTAATACCTTTTGAACCAATTAATATAATTATCACATTTATTAGTTACTCTAAATAATTAATAGAAGAGAAACGCAAACTGTTCTAACACCAGAATGCGTCACATCAGTATTCTTTACGCTAGAAATATTCGTGTTGTAGTATAATATAATGATGATTTAAAAAGAAAAAATGTTATTTACACAAATGATAAGTATTTACTATTTACTTACTATTTAGCCAAATTTATCCAAGAAATTTTAAATCAGACATTTTGTTCCGTAACAAAAATCATTTTATAATTTTACAGTAAACTAGCAACATAATGCTCCAGCAAGTTTCATGTCTGACGCGTGTGCAAAACTACAGTAAATGTCACGCTGATATCAACGACGCGTGTCCTGGAGAGACTTCATCTAGTCATCGGTCAATCTTGGGGTGCTATGAATTACATGATGGGGAAAACAAGAGCACCAACATTTGAATCCATCTCCGCCAACAAATAGGTGGCTCATGTCCTAAATCAATTCTGGATGGTTGGATTAAAGAGGCCACAGATCATGACGCCTGTTATCCTCTAGTCATATATAAAAAACTTGACTCTGGGCATCCGTATTAGGTTTTTTGAAATTCAAAAGATTGGTTGTTCAGGTTCTCCGTGGCACTTCGCAAATGGTTTAAATTGAGAGTGCAGTGAAGTTAAGTTACACATGAGAGAGTTCTTGGGTATTTTCTGAATCGTGCTTTCATTAGTGGGTCAGGATATTTGTTGAGCAAGCACCGATCATGGCCGATGGTGACCAGGCATTCAACTAGGAGACGCTTCCGACAGCATAGCCGATATAAACGGCACAAAGGTCGCTTGGAATGGTTGAATCAAAGGGCATGCTGATTTTAAAGTTACGTGCATTAGTGTGTTTTTCGTGAAATCTGGCGATGCCCCTGTTCTTAATTTTTTTTGGGTTATGATGTGAACAACTATGGTTTACCCATTTAGAGTTGGTATCTTCTTCAATTAAGTCACCTAACTAGCTCTTCCTAAATTCTAGGGTGACCGTATTCAGTGCTCAGTCTCGAAAAACCATGTAGAGGTCTACAGGACTTTGATCCGAGAAAATTGCATCTACTCGATGTAGAATTTTATTGTGAAGAGCACTGGCCGTACAGTGAAGACCACCAAACATGGATACAAACTCAGTTTCTATCTGAAGACTGCAGTGTCCTTGCTTCGGGCTGATGCGTTTCCATTCAATCCTTTTCGCTTTGAATCGTTTGAGGTTGTGGAGAGAATGACTGATGCCAATAACAGTGGCCTTGTAGGTAACCTACTATGAACCTCTGAAATTTAGAGTTAGTTTAATTTTTAACACATTTTAATGATAAGAACTCTTTTTTACATCAATGTAGACTGCATTGGATATGTTGTTTAACACCTTTGGAATTTAGAGTTAGTTTAGTTTTTAACATCTTTCAAAGGATCTTGACAACCTCATGAAAAAGAAGTTTCTGTTTAAGATATCCATTTCTAATAGGAATGTTAATGGCTCTGACCAAACGTATCCCGTCATGAAGATTAGTGATGATGATGCACTCATAGACCTTTATGGTTCACAATGTTCATCCATGGATTATGCTGTGGGTTATAATTCCCTATAGTTGTGCTACTTACTTTGTGAATAATATTATTTAAATTTTCTACTTCAGGATGGTGAGAATAGTTTGGGAATGGGTATTACATCAAATGATATTATTGAGTTTGAAGAGTAGGAAAATAGTGGAGTTGTTGAATGCCTAGGTAAGGTGACCATTATCATGTTATAATATTATTAATATTTTGATGAAAACAGCTCACCTGTGAACCTAACCTGGCAGAAAACCTTTGAAATGTAGGACTTTGCATCAGAGAGTAGTTGTGATGTTGGATTGGAAACTCCAAGTAAAAGTGTTGGTCAGTTTAGGGCTGCAATTGGGAGAGCAATTTGTTGAGTCCTGAAGTTACTGTAGTAATCGAAAATTCCAACGTGGTGCCGGCAAAAGGAAGATTGAGTGATAAGTTGTTGTTATCATGATGTCTATAACCTCTTTGGATTTGGTAGGGTATGTGGAAATTAATAGAATTAGGAGGAAAGCAGGAGTTTAATTTCTAAGCTTATGTATTTTTTTATATTTATATTTTCTACCTAGAACTTTTTGGAATAGTTGGATTAGAATTTCCTTAAAATATTTTGTGTATTGAATCCAGCTATAAATGTACGTATGTTGAAGTTCGTGCTGCAAGTCAATGAAACTCTATATTACATATTTACTGCTTTCTAAATGTTACAAATATTTGCATTCATATCCAAATTTAACAAGTATAAAATGATAGCTAAGTTTAGTGATTCCCCTTAAGAGACTAAAATTGAGAATTCTTGTAAGTTCATGTAGCCATTAACATGTTATATCACAATTTTCAAGTAATGCATGCATTTATATGCATTGTTTGGAAAGGATGATATGAAAGCTATAAAAGTTGTAGGTGTCCAACTTTGCTTATCATCCAATGAAAGCACTGCTATAAATTTAGATTGAGAATTGCCATAACAATGATTTTTGCTTTTCTGTCACCACTGCAAAGTTGGATCTTAGTAAATAGAGCAGTTTTTGTGTAACTTGCATGTATCATATGGATGGAATTTGCAAACTGAGTTGCTGAAATCACTATGATGTCATTATATTTGTCAATTAAATTTCACATCAAATATATCCATGTTACTTTGATACAAAAACTCATAAGTTAGTTGAAGGAGTACATGTTTTTTAGTGAAAGGGCAAAGTCATCTAATAGATTTGGTTTTATGTTTGGTTTCAGAATCAATGGCTAATCTATTGCATATTAATAACGAACAAATTTGATATGCAAAGCCTAATAAACAATCATTACATATTATTGTGTGAAGTTGTAGCAATATCATCTCTAATGATGCCAATCACAAGAAGTAAATAACCAATGAAAAGGTATAGGAAAATTTAAAATAAGTGCATATTACTCTAGAAAATCCAGTGTTTATGTGTATAAGATTAAATGTATATGGTTATAAACTTTAAAAAGCTGGTATGGAGGTTATTTGGTTTATTAGAGCAAATCCAATGTTAGTGAATATTCATTGTTTTTATGGTTTTTAAAAAATATCATTGGGTCATTTTGGGTGTTAAATAGTAGGCCCAAAACAAGATATTAAGAAACAATAGGGAAAAAAACCAATTTGTCACAAGTGTGAGTACAAGAGTGGCTCAGGTCAAAACTATTAAAATATAAAAAAATAGGGCTCTTGTCTCAGTGCTTGCCTATTGGAGGCCTTCATTGATTGAATTTTAGCAGTGCGTAAAATTACACCAAGTGTAATTCACTGAGTGGTTGTGTGATGCTGTGTGATGTCACTCCTAATAATAAGGAAATTGAATTCGAATATGATTAGTGAGAATTAATGGGATAATTCAAAATAATTAAAAAATTACATAAAATAAGGTTGATTTGTTGATATGTTGAATTTCATATTGGAATTAATGAAATTTAATTTAATTTGATCTTGAAGAGGAATAAGCGCACATACAATAGTTCAAAATAAGCTACTAAAATAGCATCTATAAAATAAAGGGATCATTTCTATTCATTTTTTATCCCATTGTTCAGCACGTTATTTCAACCCTAATTTCCAGAGACTCTTATTCAAGTTTCACTTTTTTAATTATTTTATGAATCGAAGTGCAACTTATTTTCCTTCCATTTTCTTTGCAGTTGCAGCCTAAGCTTAACAGAATCCTTTGAGAGGGCAGCAGTAAACAAAGCATGCGCAATAATTATACTTCCATTGAAAGGGAACTCGTAATTAATCTTTCATCAGTTCATGTTTAAGGTGGTTCTGCTTCACTAAAAGTACTAAAAGACTTAGGGGTATATAATAGTGAAATAGAAATTTGATAAAATTTTTATTAATTTTGTAATTGATATTCTTACCTTTAATTTTTGTTTTGTTATTTGGTGAAGAAGTTATTGATTTTACATCCTTAATATTTTTTAGGTATAAAGTTGACACAGGTGCATTTCTTTCTGTTTTAACCCTACAACCAATTCCAAACATGGATTCTATCTCCACCATAGTTGAGGCATATATAAACTATATTTAACAAGTAATTTAGGAGAAGAAAGCTCTGTTGATTTGTTCTTATTTCATAAGTGCAGGTTTCGAACTCGGTTAACAGTGAGCTCTTAAAGTCAATCTCTAGATTGAAAGTAGAGTCGATAAAAAATGTTGCATCCAAATTATTTGTTCAGTGCTCGAGACAGAAAGGCCTTATAAAGATCTACAAACACTTGCTAAACTATCAAAGTATTACATTTACAAGCATTTCGGGTCGCTATGAATATGATTGTGTTCATATCCTTGAAGTCTAAACTTTTAGTGTTTGTATCTCAACTGCAGTTGGGGAACGGAAGAACTCACTTGGGATTACTCCTTTATTTAATAAAAAAAAAAAAGCTAAGAAACAAGCAGGGAATATTGAACTCACTTTGGATTACTACAAAAGAATGGAGATTTACCCATAAGTTTCCTAGCTATGTAATAATAATAATGATAATAACTACATAAGACTCCTTTATTTAATAAACAAATTTATATATAGGATTAAGCTTTATCATAGATCATTGTTTTATTTGATGCGATCATGTAGCCCTTGCAACTGTTTAATGCTTAATCAATAAATAGGTATTATTTGTACAATACATTAAATATAAATATGATTATACTAAAGAAGGTTGTGAACGAGATTGTTCCAGTTCGGAGTTGTTACAGTTAGCTAACATAAAAGTTGTTTATGAATAAAAATTGTGTTAGAGTTGTTGTAGTAAGCTAATATGAATGGTTATTTATTTCAGTTGTGCTGATTGAAATATTAAAGAAGAGTTGTGCCGCCCATGCTACTGAAATTTATAAAAGTTTTCTTTAAAAGATAAATGAGAAATTTACTATTTTAGAGTATATAAAAATTTACTAACCCTACAACATGAACAATGAAGCATTTTGTTAACATGTACTTCTGTTTTGAAAGATAACCACACACACTTTGATTAGAAATTCCATTAACTTCTCACTATTTTTACTAAAAGCCTTCTTTTATGCTGAAAGCATAATCTAGTTCATGATGGACAGGGTGGCTATCCACCACATAAAGAGTAAGACACTTTATTAGAAATAAAAAATTCGTAATAGAGATTGAATGAGCCACATATTTAAAATATTTTATTTGGGTCCATCATGAACCCGATCCATGATATACATAAGAATAAGCATAGTGGAAACAACTTTCGCAAGTGAATAATGGTTACAGAAGAAAAATAATATAATTGAGTTATTTTGTGTTTATAACCAAAATAAAAAATACATTTACCTGTGCATATGTGATAAAATAAAAAGAAGAAAAAAAACAATTAGTGCATTATTTATATGAAGAGTCCAACTCTATTGGACTACAACATTAAAATATAAGCATATTTGGGCGCAATAAGTCATGCTACGTTGTTTGTATAATTATTTTAGTTTTCAATTTAATGTTAATGAATTTAACATGTAAATTGTAATATTAGGACTAATTATTATAAATTTGAATACATACATATCTGATATTTTAATATTTTTTATAATAAAGTGTTGTAAAAAGCATCTTAAAAAAAAGAATTATTCAAATTTTAAAATAATTAAATTGAATCGAACATTTACCCGCACATTATATATGTGTAGAAAAATATAAAATCATTTTAATTAACTCTAATAAGTGAAGTAATGATAAAAAAGAATTTGATTACTGTAGTAGTTAGTTTATATCGAGGTTCACTTATCAACAAGAGTATAACTCGGTTAACTTTTTGTTGATAAAGTTTCTACACCTATGTAATTTTGACTGGGATGTATTTGCTGAAAAAATTTCACTACAATAAATTGCGAATTTTTCTCAAACTCAAAGAACAACTGAGGATATATAATTGCAAATGTTTTTTATTATTTCTCTTCGCATATTTAGAATATGTATATATCCCATTTCATATTGGGCCAAACATTTAGCATTCACAGCCTTGACAAAATTTTAAGTCTTGGAGGTTAATAGATATTTTCTACTATGTTGATTTCAAACTTTAAAGCAATTTAAATGAATGAATTGAGTGAATAAATTTTTTTATGCAAAGTTAAGTTTCTAATAAGTTAAAATAAAGAAAATTGAATTCTAAAATCCCTAAACATTACGTATATATTTAGAAGTATATGTTATTTTTTTTATTTATTATACTAGAATTTATATATTTCATATAATTTATAACCATTTGAAACATGATTAAGAACTTTTTAATTATAAATTTAAATAGTAACAAATTTTTACCGGAATTACTTTTACAACGCTTTTTAAATAATCGATACACTAATAATTTTACAAACAATATATTAGTTTAAATTAAGTAAAATTGTCACCTACGCAAAGCGTGGGCAATATGCTAGTAGATTTAATTAAGTGATATAATATTTGTAGATTGTGGAATCATTTTCATTGTTTTCCATGTATGTGAAAAAATTGAAAATAACATCCAAATAAATAAAGTATGGGAAGAATGAGTCATTTTATAAGATTAGAAATTATCATTTATTGCATAATAAAAATATAGTAGTAGAACTAGAAAAAGAAGAACTTGCTAAGTTGTGAATTAATGGTGCACATATGATTATGTTAACTTTAAATTTAATCTTAATCATTTTAGCATGTATTGATACATTATTAAAATTATTGAAAGTTTTTATTTAATATGTAATAAAAAATTCTAAGCATGATTCCTATTTGATCTTTAGCCAAATTTAACCTATTTTTATCTAATTAATTATATAGGATAAACAAATAAAAATTCTTTTGGTATCATGAAATTTGCTAAAAGAATTTATTCAAGTGTATTGGACAAAATTGATGGTGATGAAATCAAAATTAGTATAAAGTTTATTTAGTTCATTTTTATAAGACAATAAAAATAAATATATAATATTATAAAGTCTTTACAGATTTGATATTTATGTTCTTTTAAATGCTTCAAATGTATTTTTAAATATATGATTTATATATTTATTAAAATGCATTATTAAAAATATCGAAAATTCAATCTTTTATCCGTGCGTACGCTGATGCATGGCATCATTAGTAATTTTTAATGAGTATTTTCTTGCTAATTAAGAAAGAAATGGTCTAATACTCAAATAAAACCATCACTTTTCATCATAGCTTTGAGTATTTGAATTCAATAATAATTGCAGGAATAGAAGAAAATCAAAGAAGAACAAAGAAGAGAAAGAATTGAAGAAGGAATTGATCAAAACAAGCCAAATACTTAGAAGAATTTTGAAGGAATTTTTGATGGATTTTTGGACAAGTTCCAGGAGGCATGAAAAGTGTGGCGGGTAGCACATCAAACCAATGTGCTACACGCCCAAACTCTTAACCAAAAAGCAAGAAACCATCACCAACATTTGGGCGTGTAGCACATCAATCCAATGTGTTACACACCGAATATGTTTTACACGCCAAGCTTGTTTCATCATCATAGAAGTGGCGTGTAGCACATCAATCCAATGTGCTACACGCCACCAACAAGAAAGCTACTAGAAGTTCATCTTGTAATTAAATTAATTGGTTGGTTGTTTAAAGCTTAGTGCATGCTGTCAAACTTGACCATTGTGCACTAAAGTGATTATAACTTGAGCTACAGAGGTCTAAACGATGTGGTTCTTGTTGCATTAGAAAGCTAACATCCGGAGCTTCAGATTCATATAAGATAGTCCATATTTTGAGCCATTTTAGGCCAATGTATTG
>JASCZI010151966.1:0-21704 GCA_036250425.1 Stylosanthes scabra | reverse complement strand
ATGAAATGACTTCTATAATAATAAAAATAAAGAATTTAGTAAAAGAAATTCCATGTATAAGTATACTTGATCCGTTAGCAACATTAATTGTAGAAACAGATGCATCGGAACTAGGATATGGAGGAATTCTTAAACAGATACCTCCTAATAATTCAAAAGAGCAGATAGTTAAATATCATTCAAGAATATGGAATAAAGCACAAAAGAATTATGCAACTGTTAAAAAAGAAATATTAGCCATTGTATTATGTGTTACTAAATTTCAAGAAGATTTATTTAATAAAACTTTTATAATAAGAACAGATTGTAAAGCAGCTCCAAGCGTATTAAAAAATGATGTTAAAAATTTAGTTTCAAAACAAATATTTGCAAGATGGCAAGCTATATTATCATGTTTTGATTCCACAATTGAACATATAAAAGGAGATTCGAATTGTCTTCCTGACTTTCTTACTCGAGAGTTTTTGCAGGGAAAAGATGAATCAAAAACCAGTGTCAAGTGAAGATTATGGTCAACCTTTTGACCAAGAAAAAGAAAAGCAATTATCAATCACTCCAGTATCAGCAAAACAATTACTATTAAAACCTTTGACAATGTCTCAAGTTGTTAAAGGTGAAAAAGCATCATCATCATCATTACCGCTTAAAAGCTCTGATACCACACCAAGCCCTCATTCATGGTTTATTTGGTTTAAAAAAGGAATCTCATTACAATTTCCAAAATGGTTCCAATCATGGTTCCAAACCTTTGGACCATTAGAAACTTTTTTCCCAAAAGAAGCCAGCCTTGCTTATGAGTATTTCAAGAACAAATCATCATTTCTACCAGAGTATAAGTTTATTTCCTTCATAGCAGCCATGGGAATAAGCTGGATTATGTCTTGGGATTATGATTCAGCAGCTTTTGAAGACTTTCCGAGTATACAATACTTAATAAAAGTTATCAAGATTAAATGGTGGAGTAAATATGATCTTAACTTATTACGAAAAGCAGCTATTGATCAATGGTTATCATCATCACAAAAACATCCTTCAATTACTACTTCAAGCAGTAACATGACCAACAAAATAGCTTATGAAAAAGAGTCTCAATTCCTGGCTCAAAAACAACAAATTATGGCAGCATTAGCAGTAGCAACATCAGAAGAAGATATTCAGAATTCTTTACAAGCCATACAAGCTGTGCCTTTAGGAGAAGATGAAGAAGTTCAGTCCAGTCAATATTTTCAAGATTCACAAGACCCATATGAAATGTAATAGATAATGACAACAAATAAAAGTAAACAGTAATTGCCGGCACACAGTAAATGTCGGCAAATAGTAAAAGTAAATAGTGATTGTCGACACACAGTAAAAGTCGGCAAAACAATTAAAAAAAAAAAAAAAGTAAAAGTTAGGCAAAAGTTAGGTGTAATAGTAAACCATTAAAGGTCTATAAATACCAAAGACCTTAGTAGTAGAAGGGCATCCAAAAATTTCATTTCTCAAAAAATACTTTCTCTATCTTTTGAACTTTCCTGAAGTTTTGTATCATTTCCAAGTTCTCTGTAAGAACCTCTACAAAGTGCAATAAAAGTCTTATTATTATAGTAAGCATTACTCTTACCTTCTACTTCCTTTTATTTTATTTTATTTTCATATATTAAGTTGTTACCTTCTATTTTCTTTTATTTTATGTTCATATATTAAATTGTTATTATGAAAACTTATAAGTATCTTAAAAATAAAAAGAGAATCTTAAATTATAAAATAGCTAGTTTAGCAGAAAAAATTAAATTAATTGCTGAAAGAATGAGTAAATTACATATGAAAATGTTAAGAACACAAAAGATGATGAATTATGTTCATAAGATAAACATGATGTATAAACATAAAAAGATTTTAAATCAACATAAAAAATTAATTCAGTATAACTCTATTATGAGAAGTAAAAGAGTAACTAAAATTAATAGAATTAATAATTTGATTAATTTTTATAATAAACAAAGAGTATAATTGTTTATTTGTTATATTTTTTTATTAATTATAAAAGTGTTTTATATATATATATATATATATATATATATATAATTGGAATATTCTTCTATTAGCTCATCATATCAAATCCCTTCTTTTATTTTTGGGTGACTCATCATATCCTTTTGTATACGAAGAGTCATAAATTATCAATATAAAAAAAATACAATTACTTATGACTAAATATAAATGGTAAATTTCAAAAGAGCGACTTGGCTTATTAAAACGTTGAAAAGGTAACATGTAGACGGATGAGGATGGAGGCCCATGTTTGTAATGGTAGTGAGAAAAAAAATTAAAAAAATGTAATAATAATTATTTATAAAAACTATATTGATATCTGTTGAGGTTCAAGTGTGAGTGGGCAATAAAGTTAATCCCACATTAAAAGAAACAAAGAGGAGTGAGGAGTTTATAAGATGAAAGACTCATTTACTTGACACATTAAGATTTTGAGTTGGATATGGTGTCTTCTCATCCTGTGTTTCCTCACTTGGTTCCTTCCTAAAAGTCTCTTCCCGACGGTTTGCTCCCCACGGTGGCCCAATAATATTGCCCTTATTTTTATAAAGATTATTTTCAATATTGACTAATTTTACATGACACTAAAACACAAAATCAATAAAAGTTAAAACTTAAAGAGTTATAGGAAAAGTTTCCTATATATTAATTTGAAGATATTTTTTTTTGGGTTTTAGTTGAGACTCGAACTAGAAATCTATTATAACGTATAATAGAGAAGACAATAATGTCATATGAGCTATAATTTATCGACTAAAGAAATATACATGTTAAATAACTCTCAAATCCTTTTTACCATCTATAAATCAACAAATATGTATCACTTTGCCATAAATTAAAATTGTGGAGGGGATAAGTACAGAATCAATAAATCACCGAAGAAGGAATTTAACTTCGCTTAACTATCTCTGTTTGTTGTTTTTTTTTTTTTTTAGCATTATCTCTGTTTGGTTGTTATCCGACTTAGTCCAGAACCCTTGCATTGTTGCAGCTAATGCTTCCCTTCTCTGCCTTGCCCTTGAACTCATTGTTCTTTTTGTACTACACCACATATAATTGAACAAATATTGCATATTTAATGTTTTGTTAATATTATACGTTTATTTCAATAGTCATTAATTAATATAAACGCTGTGGAACTGTAGTTTGTATGTATGCCATTAGTCCCTCTCTGTTGTAAGAAGTCTCGGATTCAAATTGTTAATAATTAATTACCACCTCACTTTGTTATAATGATAATTAATTGTTGGATAAAATGCTGTTTTAGTTTCTAACATTTTGAGTAAATTCTATTTTAATTTCTAACGTTTAAAACATCCTATTTTAATCCAAAAAAGTTCAATCGGATTCAATCAAGTTCCATCATTAAAACACCCACGAGCAACCACAAAGACTTTCTTGGTTTCTCGCACGATAATGATGAACGGTTAGGATTTCTGTAAAGTGTATAATACGTATAGGTTGTATTAGTGTACAATACAAGAACCATTCTTGTATTTCTACCTGATATATAAAGGCTAGCACATGTGTACAATACAACTTAACATTCATTTCAATACATTTCAGTTTCTCTTTCTTCTTCCTCTTGTTCCAACTTTACTTTCCTTCATTCTGTTTCTTCAAGACTGCTGTTGCTACACTCTGATTCTTCTTCCTTCAGGTTCAATCATCTTCAGAGTGTGCAACCCTTCACATGGTATCCAGAGCTGTGTATTCAAGATCCTAATGGCGCTAATCTCGACCACTCTTCTTAATAACAAGAACGGCCTCGTGCCTCTTACGAACAAGCTTGACGAGGGAAACTTCTACACTTGGAAGAAGAGTGTTATTCTCACCCTTCGGACCTTGAAGCTCCAAGATCACTTTTCTTCGGACAACATTCCTCCCGAATTTGAAGCTGTTTCTTCGCAAGAAGATGATTCCGGGTCGGTGAGCAAGACAAGTGGTGTTGCTAGTGAACCTGCTGCAGAACCGAAGAAAACCCCCAAATCCACTCCTCAAATTCTTCAAGAATCGGAGAGATACACAGAATGGATGCAAAATGATTGTGCATTGATGACTTGGTTGGATGCTTCGATGACTCTTACCTATCAGAACCGTGTTGTTCATTGTGCCTCCTTTGCTGAAGCATGGAAAACTCTCATTCACATCTTCACATTTCATCAAGCACCAGAATCCAAAGACTCAAAGATCAACTCCGAGCTACCAAGAAAACGGGTACCATCACTGAATACTTCCAATCAATTAGGAAATTGGTAGATTCTTTACACTCTATAGGACATCCTTTCTCTGATTCTGATCATATACAAGAAATTATTGATGGATTACCTGATGAGTATGAGGTTTATGTTGCATCAATCTTGTCTTGTTTGACTACCTTTACAATACCTAAAGCTGAATGTTTCTTACTGGCCTCTGAAAATCGAATTAGAAAGAAATCCCAATCTTCCATTGCTGTAGCTCATGTTGCTCAAGTTACTTCAGATCAATCACAATCTTTTGGAAGGGGAAATGGTGGTAGAAATACCAAAGGTGGAAGAACTAGTAGGGGTGGTAGATATCAAGGTTTCAGGCCTCAATGTCAGTTGTGTGGTAGAATTGGGGCATGCTGTTCAAACCTGTTACCCACATTATCAAAGCCCCTCCCAAAGCTCTGCCACTCAGGTTCCCTACTCCAACACTCAACCACCACCACCAGCCACCACTTTCCATCAACCGAAGACATACTTCACTACTGCATCAACTCCCTCTGAGGCCTCATGGTTTGCTGATTCTGGAGCCACCCACCACGTTACAGCTGAACACTCGAACATAGCACAACATTCAGACAACAATCAAGGGCCAGAGCAGCTCTTTGTGGGTAATGGCTAGGGAGTATCTGTTCTTAACCATGGATCTTCTTTTATTGTTGATAATTGCAATACACACTGTTATAAACTTAATAACATTCTTCATGTTCAAAATATATCACAGAACTTGTTAAGTGTATCCAAATTCACTTCTGATAACTCAGTATTTTTTGAATTCTGGCCTGACCACTGTCTAATTCGTGATCAGGGTATCAGGGCAATACTTCTCAGGGGCAGAATTAAAGGAGGTCTATATTACTTTGACAATCTCCTGGTACCACCAGCTACTGGCCTCACCACTAATTCAGTATCATGTTCTTTTGCCAATTTAGTTTTCAATGATGATGGAAGTTCAAATAATACTGATATGTGTAACTCTTCCACTTTGTTAAAAGAAACCTTGAATAAAGAATCTACTTCTACTTGTGGTTCAGCTAATTGCAATATCTCTGGTTCTTTAACTTCTTCTGTTAATTGTTCATCTAGTGAGTCATTGAACACTAATTTTGTCCCTAATAATCATAATTCTGTTACAGCACAAACCTTTTATGCAACACCTAAAACAAAAGATTCTTTTGAACTATGGCATAAACGCCTAGGACACAGTAATATCAAATTTGTTTCATATGTTATGAAGTTGTGCAAAATTCTGACTGATGAACCTAAACATAGAATATGTGAATATTGTAGTGTAGCTAAGATGCATCAATTGCCCTTTCCAACCTCTCTTACTAACTATACTGAACCGCTTCAAGTTGTTTATGCTGATATTTGGGGACCAGTCCCTTTTGTTTCTAACTCTGGTTTCAAATATTATATTAGCTTTTTAGATGCTTATTCTAAATATGTGTGTATTTTTCTACTTAGTCAAAAGTCACAAGTACTAGTTGCCTTTCAAGGTTATAAAACCTTTATGGAAAATCAGACAGGAAAGAAGATTAAGGCTTTACAAACTGATAACGGGACAGAATTTACTTCTAAAGCCTTCAAAACCTATTTAGAGAGTAATGGTATTCTTCACAGGCTTTCTTGTCCTTATACTCACCAGTAGCAAGGGAGCATAGAAAGGAAGCATAGGCACCTTACAGAGACAGGTTTATTTATGCTAGCCACTGCCTCAATGCCCTTACAGTTTTGGGATGCAGCATTCACCTCTGCTGCTTACCTAATCAATCCCATTCCCACACCAACACTTCAAATGAAATCACCATTTGAAATACTGTATGGTAGACAGCCGGATTATAGCCTCTTGAGAGTCTTTGGGTGTGCTTGCTACCCATATTTAAAACCTTACAATAGATTCAAACTGGATTATAAAAGTCAACCTTGTATTTTCTTAGGCTATGATGCAAATCATAGTGGCTATAAATGCCTTAACAAGGACGGTAAAATCTATTATGCTAAAAGTGTTTTATTTGATGAATTTAAATTCCCATATTCCTCTATGTTTCCATCTACTACTGACTATAATAAATCTGTTGCAGTGAGTACCCCACCTATTTCTTGCCGAGAGACTTTTATTCCTCTGTTACAGAAGTAGCATCCCACTCCCATCATTCAAAGAAGGGTAACACCCTCCACAGAAGAGAGCACCTCACCTGAATGTTCTCCATCACCTTCCACAACTGCAGCTACTCCATCTCCCCTGCCTCATGCTCAACATTAAATACCTATTTCTGGCATTAAAGTTGTGCTTCCCATACCTGCTTCCATCCAACCTCCAACAAATACACACCAGATGCAAACGCGTTCAAAAACTGGTAAACTCAAACCTTTTACATTCATTTCTGCTGTTCAAACCGATCCTGGGTTTAAAACACACACACCTAGAACTATAACTCAGGCCTTAAATAGTTTGCATTGGAAACAAGCAATGGATAAGGAATGCACTGCCCTTGTTAAGAACAATACTTGGAGTTTAGTAGACCCTCCATCAAATGTAACAGTTGTTAATTGCAAATGGGTCTATGCTATGAAGAAAAATCCTAAGGGTGAGATAGTAAGATACAAAGCTAGGTTAGTTGCAAAAGGGTTCCAACAAAAAGAGGGGATTGATTATGAAGAAATATATAGCCCGGTTGTGAGACCAACCACTATTAGGATAGTTATATCAATAGCACTAACACATGGATGGACACTTAGACAATTTGACTTCGATAATGCTATCTTAAATGGGAAGTTAAATGATTTGGTGTATATGAGGCAACCACCCGGTTATGATTCTATCAATTCTCAAAAAGTTTGTAAATTGCATAAGGCTATCTATGGCCTCAAACAAGCCCCAAGGGCTTGGTATAACACTTTATCTCAAACTTTGCATATTTATGGCTATACTAACACAATACATGATGTTGCCTTATTCATTAGAAAAACAAAGACTGATGTCACATATTTACTTGTATATGTGGATGATATTATCATCACAGGATCAGACAATAAAGTGGTGCAGCACATAATAGATAGTCTAAACTCTGTCTTTAGTCTTAAAGATCTAGGCAGATTAAACTACTTCCTAGGTCTTGAGGTTATTTACAGCAATGAACACAATCTGATTTTGAAACAATGCAATTATGCAAGGGAACTATTAAAGAGAGTAGGCATGCTTGAATCAAAGGCCATGCCTACCCCTATGATAGCAAACTTGAAATTACATACATCTGACTCAGAAGTTTTTGATGAACCACAGATATATAGAAGCATAGTTGGAGCATTGCAGTATTTGTGTATCACCAGACCTGATATCTCTTTTTTCAGTCAATAAATGCTCCCAGTTTATGCAGAAACCAACTTTGGAGCAGTAGAAAGCTATGAAACGAATCTTGAGATATATCCAAGGTACCATAGATTATGGGATGTCTTTTACTAGTTGTTCTGATCTGAATGATAGGAGGAGTACGACGGGTTATTGTGTCTTCATGGGGCCAAATCTGATATCTTGGAAGTGCAGCAAGCAAACCAAAGTCAGCCGTTTCAGCACGGAAGCAAAGTATCGGGCTGTGGCTACCATTCAAACTGAAATCATGGGCATTCAGTCACTACTTAAAGAGCTACATGTTCCACAAAATACTCCTCCAACTGTCTACTGTGACAATTTAAGTTGCTGCAATCTCTCTGCCAATCCTATACTACATGGACGCTCCAAACACTTGGAAACCGATCTCCACTTCATCAGAGATTTAGTGCAGCAAAAACAGCTCTATGTCACTCATATAAGTGCTCAAGATCAAATTGCAGACATATTAACTAAACATCTATCTATTAAGTTGTTTTACAGGTTTAGGTCCAAGCTTAGGTTGTTTTCAACCCCTACCTAAGCTTGAGGGGGGCTGTAAAGTGTATAATACGTATAGGTTGTATTAGTGTACAATACAAGAACCATTCTTGTATTTCTACCTGATATATAAAGGCTAGCACATGTGTACAATACAACTTAACATTCATTTCAATACAAGTTTCTCTTTCTTCTTTCTCTCGTTCCAACTTTACTTTCCTTCATTCTGTTTCTTCAAGACTGCTGTTGCTACACTCTGGTTCTTCTTCCTTCAGGTTCAATCATCTTCAGAGTGTGCAACCCTTCACAATTTCAAGTTTTTCTTACAAGTCAAACTTTGTCATGTGAAGTTTTTGAACGAAGGAGTGAAGTAACTAATTACTGAACAAACAATCACATCAACTACACGTTAAGTTTCCGTCCACCCTTTAACAGCAAGATTTAATTGAGTCAAATTGAAAATTTTTGGGATTAAAATAGGACATTTTAAATATTAGAAACTAAAATAGGATTCGGTCCAAATATTAGAAATCAAAATAAAAATAATATTTTAGTCTTAAATGTTTTACTTATGTAAGTATATTTGTACTTCTCGGTATAAGGAAGGGATATTAACTATAAACCAGCGAAAAATTCAATTTAACAATATCATATCGCATGTAACTATAATAATATTAAAAAGGATTTTAAACTTATATAAATTTAAACTTATGATAAATTGTAAAAGAGAGAAGATAAATAGCTAGAAAAATCGGGGAATATAGTAATTCGATATAAGGAAGAGATAAGAGCTAAGCGAATATATCCCAATTTTAAAATAATCATATCACATATTATAATACTTAAAAAAGATTTTGTGCTTTATATAAATTCAGTCTATTGCAAAGTTATGATTGCAAGAAAGTCCATGGCTACATACACTGGGGCATACGTAACAATAATATTGATAATTGCTGGAGTAGCAATTTGTTATGATAATGTTGAATTTCAAAAAACCATTATTGAAAGACCTTGGACAACATTATTGTATCATAATGCATCTTATGTTACACATCCACTGGAAACATGCTTGGAGCATTGTGTGAAAGACAATGAATCTGGCATAGTCGATAGAGAAGACAAGCTTGAGTGCATGGTTAGATGTATTCTCATTACATGCACGAGACGTTATCCAAAAATAAAGGATGAAAAGAAGTTGATGAATTGCAGTGAAGAATTAAAAACTCAGCACTTAAAAAAGTACGTAATATATAAATTATATGATCATTTCTTCTTATTTTTTAAAGACTTCAGAAAATTTAATTAACTTTTGAACAAGTTTTTAATGCATTCATTATTGAATTTCTAACTTATATGTAAAATATACCAATTAAGAAATTTTAAAAAAAAAATTGAAGTGCTTTTTATTAAGATACTCCTAACAAAAATGTAGTTCAATTATGTAATTAAAGCTTGAAGCACTATACTATATTATTACCATTGCATGGGATTACGATTAGGGGAATATGGATAAAAGTTTCCCAAATATTTGAATTTTTTCCAACAACTATCTTTTTATATATTTATTTATTTATATGTTTAATTAATTATTTTTTATTATTTTTTGTGTTATAGGTTTTACAGTTGAATGGAAGTCGTTAAATAAACACATCAACACAAGACGAATGTATGTATGTGTGTTAACTAAGCTCATAATAGTGGATCAGCTGTGGATCAATATTTTCGGTTTTCTTGCATCAGATTAATGTTTTTTTTTTTTTAAAAAACTTCTTGTTTGGGATTGTTGTGAGTTTAAATTGATCACCAAAAAAATTGATTAGATTGGGAAGTGATTTGCCTTGATCATTTTAATTTAGTGCTTTAATTGTGATATCTGTTTGTAGTGTGTGTTTCAGTTATCCTTAAGTTTTAAAATTACAAAAATATCATGTTGTGAAATAAAATATTTGTTGTGTTTATTTTTTACAAAATTTTAGCAGTACCTTTTAACCGGTAAAAATCCTATTTTGGTCTCTAAAGTTTAGACTGTTTTTCATTTTGGCTTCTAACGTTTAAAACGTACTATTTTGGTTTTAAAACGTTTCAATTTTTATCAATCAAGTCACAATTCCATTATCCGTTCTAATTTAATAATTATGTATAATTTTTAGATCTCTAAAATATATTTGTGTCTCTTCTTCTTAGGACCGTTATAGGTATATGTGGTATTAATGGTTCAATTTGGCGTTGAGGAACAATCAAATATGAGTAATGTTAGGGAGCCAATATTAGGAAGCTCATAAGTGTAATTATGAAAATAATGGGTGGTAAAAGAGGAAAGACAAAAAAGAAAAATTGATATTGATTCCCTATGAGCTTTCTAACGTTGGCTCCCAAGACTTTCTCATCAAATATAATTAAAAATTAATATTAAAAAATAATAATATAATATATATAAATAAGGATTGCAAATAATTAAATAGGGACAGACACTAGAATTGAACTTGCTTGGTAAAATTGAAATGTTTTAGGACTAAAATAAGACGTTTTAAACGTTAGGAACCAAAATAAAAAAGGAAAAAAACGTTACGGACTAAAACAATACTTTTACCCATTATAAAATGAAAATTCAGCTAAATTGAATTCTAATAATTTTAAAATTGACTTATGGAGATTCAAACTTAAATATCTTTAAATTAAGATATTTTCGTATAACTCTTAATTAGGAGTGCTCAAAATCGATCCGAACGAAACATAATCGATAGAAAAAATTAATAAGAGAAAGTTTTGGAAGCCAACATTAAGGAGATAATAGAGAGCCAATATCATTTTTTCTTCTTTTTCTCTCTCCTTTTTACCATTCACTATTTCCCTAATTACACTTATTGGCTACTCATTAGTCCTCTAACCTTAGTTTCCTAGCATTACTCAATTAATAATAAAAAAATCCAAAATTAAAAAATAAAAAATTACATTTTTTGCTGTTTTGACCGGTTCGAATTGATCTTAAATTTTAATTACTAAAACTTGAACCGAACTGTTAAGCGTAAAGTTTATCTGATGAAATTCCATAAGTGCCTCCCTAATACCAATTTACACACAAGTCTGATATTAACTATTAGACTATTATCTGATTTTGTGTTTTAGTGTCATGTAAAATTGGAGTAAATAGTCAGATTGCCCCTGAATTTTGAAATTTGACTCAAACTAACCCCTAAATTTTCTTGGACTCAATTTGAACCCCCAAATTTATAATTTTGATGCACTTTAACCCTTCCATTACGTTGTGTCATGTGTACCGTTAAATTGATAAGCTGGCTATCACAATAAAAGGGATTTTCTTCTTGCGTGCCACAAAAATCATGAAAAGACGCAGTTCAGCATCATTGGAGTGGTTTTTTATTTTATTTTTTTTTTAAAAAGGGACATTCTTCATCTTCCCGTCTCCACTCTTCTACCTTTAAAGTTCTTTTCCACTAATTACCAAAAAAAAGTTCTTTTCCACTCTTTGCAAGCCTGAGACGAAGCACAGTGAGACCAAGCGCTGCCGTTGTCGTCGCTGAAAACCTGCGATTGACAGCATTGCCATCTTTCCCACCAGTTAGAGCGATTTAGGAGAGTTGAAGGCAGCACCATTGACTTGAGAAAGGGTTAGTGACTAACACATTGCTCCGAATTCACGATGCTCTGATATGTGGTTTCTTTTTCTTTGTTGTTCATAGTCATTTTTTGTGATCTATTGTAATGGGTTAATGATCAGTTACATTGTGAATATATTGATTTAATTTCTACCAAATTGCCAGGGTTTCACTGTGACTGTGTGCTCTGCTCTATGATGAACATAAACCCAACAAATGAAATTGAATTGTTTAAAGGAGCGTAAAACGTAGAAACATCAAGGCATCTGATACATCAAGTATAGACTAGAAAGCTTCCTGCAATTAAAATGTATTTAAAGCCTAAATTGGTATGTGAACTCCTTTGGCATACGAGTATAAAAAGAGTTGCCCATTTAATTTACATATGCAACGCTCCTTATCTGTTTCTATAATAGCCAAAGGAAACACTACTCCTGACCTGTTGGTTAGAAAAGAGTTGCAATAGACCTATTTTCTGCAACAAATGAAAAAAGGATGCTTTTGAGTATTTAAGACAACACTTTTTTACTATTGTCTTGATTATATGTTGCTATAGCTCTATAAAATGTTGTAGTGAGATTCAAACTTAAATATCTTTAAATTAAGATATTTTTGTATAACTCTTAACTAGGAGTGTTCAAAATCGATCCGAACCAAACATAGTCGATAGAAAAAATTGATAATCAAAAAAATCCAAAATTGAAAAATAAAAATTTGCATTTTTTGCTGTTTTGACCGGTTCGATTTGATCTTCAATTTTAATTACTAAAACTTGAACCGAACTGTTAAGCGTAATGTTTATATGATAAAATTCCATAAGTGCCTCCCTAATACCAATTTACACACAAGTCTGATCTTAACTATTAGACTATTATCTGATTTTGTGTTTTAGTGTCATGTAAAATTGGTTAATAGTCAAAGTAATCCTAAAAATAGTTTTTATAAATAATTATTACATTTTTTTAAGGCCTCCGTCCTCATTCGCCTATATTGTTGGATTTGAATGAAAATAGTATCTATAAAAAGTCTCATCTCTCTTAATATAAGAAGTGTGGATGGACTTTATGTTATAAATAGGGATTTAAGTAGAGTGTTAAGTGTACTAAGTCAATACACATTATATGACTTTTAAATTCATTCTTCTACTTTAGAATTTTCTCTTGTAAAAATATAGAGGATGTAGTCATTGAGAATGTGTGGGAGTACTTGGTGTTGTGATTGTGATTGTGATTGTGTTATTATTCTTCCCACATTAATTATCTTATGTTGTAATTGTGTTATTATTCTTTTTTACTTCTCTATTTTTAATTTTCCATGGAGGTATGGTCACGATGCCCAACAAGTGGTATCAGAGTTATAGTTCGATGGATGTAAATTCTTAGTATGCTTTGTAGTTGGTGCTTTGTCTTATCTTCCACATCAGAAAAGAATTATCCTGTGTAGTGTTGGAAAATTGTTCGTTCATGGTAGCCTGATTATTGTTGTGTTGCTACAACGACACCTTTTTCAAGCGCTGTGAAGTTCAATATAGAGAAATTTGATGGATGATGTTCTTTGGTTTGTAGCAAGTTCAAGTCAAGGATGTATTGATACAATCTGGGATACACAAGATGCGAAAAATCTGGACATACAAGAAGATATTGTCTAGGTGAAGCAAGTTCGGCAAAAGGCTCCAAGTCAGCGCCTCTCTCATTGAGAGATCCCCATGGTAGGTTGGCACTGTCATGGAAGAGGATGAGTTGTTAGTGGGTCCACAATTACACATAGGCATTGGTTGACGGTTGATGTAAGTTCTGTGATGGTGGAGTTATGTCGATGGTTGAGTTACTTCCAAGTAAAGCCAACATAGAAGCAACACCATAAAATCTCAACAAGGTTCTTAGAAATGGCTAATTCTAAGTAGATGCACTTTTATGGTGGAGTGTGATGGCTATAGAGCTACGATTGTCTTGTATTGATAATGTCAGTATTTTTAATTAAGGTGGAGATTGTTGGGTTTGGTTGAAAATAGTGTGTATAAGAAGTCTCACATCGATTGATGTAAGAAGTGTGGGTAGACCTTTATGTTATAAATAGGGGTTTAAGTAAATACACATTGTATGACTTTTAAATTACTTCTTCTACTTTAGAGTTTTCTCTTGTAAAAGTATAGAGATGTAATAAGTGAGAGTATATTAGAGTACTTAGGCTCGGTTTGGTAATGTTGTGGCTCTCAAAAAGCGGCTGAGCTCTTTGTGCTCTCAAAAAGTAGTTGATGGAGAGTCATATGATGACCGTTTGGTAAAATAACTCAAAATTGCTCTCAATAAACAGAAGCTACACATATCGCGTTTGGTAAATCTATTTGATAGTTGCTCTCAAAGTAATAAATTACTACGACCTTTTTGTTAGTATGTGATGCATTAATATAAAATTAAATATAATAATTGAGGTTAAAATTGGTTTTTTATTAAAATATAAGGTTAATTGGTCATTTTACTTTTTGAAGAGCCAGAGCCAGCTTTGAAAAACTACTCTTGAGGGCTTTCAAAAGTACCCCCTGCTATCAAAAGCCGGCCTCGGGAGCAAAAGCTCATTGGCTTTTTAAGTTACCAAACGCAAAAAAATAGCTCCTGCTTTTTTAGAGCATAAGCACTTGACCGAAAAGCTTTACCAAAGAAAATATTGGAGCGTAATGACTCCCTAATGTTGACTCCCTAGCATTACTCTAATAATAATAATGATAATTCGGCTAATTGTTATTTGTTTGGCCAATGATAAATTTCAAAAAACTATTGTCGAGAAATGTTGGACAACGATATATTATATTTCAGAACAATTTTATTTCCACACCAAAATCAGTTATTAAAATCCGTCACAATGTATAATACACGTTGAAATACAAAATATTTGTTAATATTTTGTCGACTAAATAATTTCTCTGCGCCCCTATGGGTAACCAAGTGCCCTGCTAGGGTTTATGAGTGCCTTAGGGTTTACATCGTTTTTTTCATCAATCTGACTCAATTCACTCACAGATTTCCCTCTTTTCACTCTCTGATATTGTTCACAACTGCTACAATGAGTGAAAGAGAAAGACTGCCCCCAGACAGATTTGATGAATCGGATGATGGAGGAGAGGAGGTGATACTTGCTGAAGAAGACATCTCTAAGAGCTTCAGAGTTTGTACGAAGAGTCTAGTTGGAAGGATCTTCGCAGATCGGATCTTCTCTATAGGAACGATGGAAAGTGCGATGGCAGCAATTTGGTCCAAGCCTGATGGATTCAGAGTTGCAGATCTGGGTAAGAACCTCTTCCATTTCTTCTTTGTAAATGGACATGATGCTGATCGAATTGTCAATGGATCTCCTTGGCTCTTCAAGGGATATATCCTACATTTAGAAAGATGGAAAGAAGATGTTAGCAATTATAAACAAATTATTATATTTTTCCCACTATGGGTCCAATTCTGGGGTTTACCAGAGCAATTTAAAACTCCAGAAATCGGAAGGAAACTGGCTAGGAGGATTGGGGAGGTGATGGAGGTGGATATGTTTGAGGTTAAGGGGAAGGAGAGCAGAATTGTTAAAGCAAAAGTTTCTCTGAATGGTAGTAAACGACTTAAGGACTCTTTGAAACTGTCAGGCCCGAATTTAGGTCAGATTGAGATCGGCCTCTGTTATGAGAGATTGGGGATTATCTGCCTTTACTGTGCATGTTTGGGTCACACTTCTAGAAATTGCAAATCTCTGATGGAGGATGGTCTTCAAAATAGGGTGAGACAGGAGGCTTTGGGGGAGTGGATCAAGGCTGATCAGGTTGGGAAACGCATGTATTGCAAAGAATTCAAAGATTCTGATGGCAATCTGAACAAGGAAGGGAGCTATACTCAGCCAGAAAAGAAACCTACTCCAGATTGGTTAACTGATGGATTTTCCAAGATGAACTTGAATGGAAACCTCAAGGAAGAGGATAGGAAACGGAGTACTCAAGCTGAACTAGGAGAAACGGAGGAGGTTCAGAGCAAAATAGTGGAGAGAACAGTGCTGGTTGAGAAGATGAGCCCGATGAATACAGAAGAAAATATTGTTTTGGGAAACCCACAATCCCAAGATAATATTAGAGTCCGGAGACTTAAGCAGGCAGCACGGCTGAAAGGAGGAAATAGGGAAGAAGTGAGTGGATGCAAGAGAATTAGCTCGGGCAAGAGAATGAGATAGGCAGGAAGAGGATTTGCCTTGAGGAGATGAAGTGGAAGGAAGCTGAGGTGGAGGGTGCCAGCCATCAAATGGCACCCAAGGAGTTATGAAGATAATGAGCTGGAACTGTCGGGGTTTGGGGAGACCCCTGACAGTCCATAACCTTAAAGAGATTCGAAAATCTCACTCCCCCGAGATTGTTTTTATGTGCGAAATGAAAAACAAATCTCGTATTGTTGAAAGAAAGTTGAGAAGCTGTAACTTGGTGAATTGGAGGATTGTGGAACCGGAGGGATTGGCTGGTGGCTTAGCTCTTGCTTGGGATGAAAGGGTGGATGTGGAGATAATCATGGAGGGGAATTTCTATATTGCTGGCAAAATTCGGGATGCTACCTTGAATATGACATGGGGTTTAATTGGTGTTCACTTAAATAGTTTGGAAGTGATCAGAAGACAACAGTGTGAAGAGATCTCAACTATCATGCATCAACTCCCTAGTAACGTAGTGTTGATGAGAGATTTCAATGCAATTACCAGCCTTAATGAGAAGAGAGGGGGTGAGCCTAAGTCCTTGCAATCTATGGAAGATTTCTGTTTGTTCATAGATGAGAATGGATTGATGGATTTAGGGATGCATGGAAGTCCTTTTACCTGGTCTAATAGGAGAACGGGAGCTGATCAGATTGTTGAAAGACTGGACAGAACGCTGGTTACTAGTACCTGGTTGGACTCTTATCCGAATTCTGTGGTGATTAGATTGACAGAAAACGGTTCGGACCATGCTCCCCTTTTGCTAAATACAAATCCCCAAATGGAGAGATCTAAAAGAAGGTTCAGATTCCAGGATCGGTGGTGTGGTTTAGAAGAGATCCGTGGTATCATAACAGAGGCCTGGAACTTAAGGTTTGAAGGGTCAGCTATGTTTATCCTTGTGGAAAAATTAAAGGCCTGCAGGCATAGCCTTGTTAGATGGCAGCAAACCTCGAAGTCCAACTCAAGAAAGGAGATTGAGAGACTCTCAAAGGAAATTGAAGAATTGAGAGAAAAAGGGGAAACTGGTGGTATTGATATAATTCAGTTGGAAAAAGAGCTTGAGGATGCCTATTCCAATGAAGAAAGCTATTGGAGAGGGAAGTCTAGAATTAAGTGGCTTAAAGATGGGGATAGAAACACCGCCTTTTTTCACAAAGCATATCAGGTCAGAATTAGAAGGAACAAAATTTGGATGTTGGAGAAAGAGGATGGGAACTATGCCACTTCTCAAGGGGAGATTGCAGCCACGGCAGAGAGCTATTACAGAAGTTTGTTTTCAGCTTCTAATGTGGAAGATCCGAGCGTGCTGTTCGAGGACTTTTCTGAAAAGGTTACTCCCAGAATGAATAGAAATCTGACCAGGCCAGTTTCAATGCAGGAGGTTAAGAGAGCTGTGTTTAGTGTTAACCCCGATAGTGCCCCGGGGGATGACGAATTCACATCTAAATTCTTCCAATTTTATTGGAGCTTGGTGGCTAATGATGTGTTTCAGGTGGTTAGGGGGTTTTTCATGCATGGCAGAATTCTTAGAGCTATTAACCACACCCATATTTGTCTAATTCCCAAGATTCCTTATGCTAAAACTATGGCCCAGATCCGTCCTATAAGCTTATCCTCTGTTGTTTACAAGTTTATTTCCAAGGTGTTGGTTTTCAGGTTGCAGAGTTGCATGGATGCTTTGATCAGCCCAAATCAGAGTGCTTTTATCAAGGGTCGCCTAATCTCTGATAATATTCTGATTGCTCATGAATATATGCACTACTTAAAGACGAGAAGGAGTGGACTTGGTTGTGAAATGGCCCTAAAGTTTGATATGAGTAAGGCTTACGATAGAGTGGAGTGGCCTTTCCTATGGTTTGTTTTGGGGAAACTCGGATTTAATGAGAAACTGATTAGTTGGGTGAAAGAGTTGGTCACTACTGTTTCTTATTCCGTGGTCGTTGAAGGTCAACCCCATGGCTTTTTCAGGTCAAATAGAGGCATCCGTCAAGGAGACCCTCTATCTCCCTACCTATTCCTTTTTTGTGCAGAAGGCTTATCCTATTTGCTAAACGAAGCGGAGCAAAACAGGGCTATCTCTGGTATTCAACTTAATCGACGCTGTCCGATTATTAATCACCTCCTATTTGCGGACGATTCAATTCTATTTTGCAAGGCAAATATGGAGAGTTGTGATAACATTTTGCTACTTTTGAACAAGTATGAAAGAATTAGTGGCCAAAAAGTGAATTTAGAGAAGTCCTCCTTATTTTTCAGCAACAATTCAGAGCAAGATTTTAGAAGAGAGATAGCTGATAGGCTGAACATTGCCCACATTGGAGCCCAAGACAAGTACTTGGGTTTGCCATCAGTGGTTCAGAAATCAAAGAAGCAGACTTTTGGTGAAGTTAAAGAGAAAGTGCGTAGAAGAGTTCAAGGGTGGAAAGGAAGGTTGCTCTCTATTGCTGGGAAGCACGTGGTAATTAGAGCTATTGGGGAAGCTATCCCGATCTATACTCTCTCGTGTTTCAAATTACCTGACACTCTTTTAAACAATATCCAATCTATCCTCTCTCAGTTTTGGTGGGGGCAGAGAAAGAATGAGCGAAAGATGGCCTGGGTGAGTTGGGATTTGATGTCTAGACCAAAGAAGGAAGGGGGATTGGGTTTCGAAGATCTGCACGCTCAGAACCTAGCTCTATTGGCTAAATAGGGATGGCGGTTAATTACTCATCCTAATTCTATAATTGCTAGAGTTTACAAAGGCAAATACTATAGATACACTCAATTCACAAAGGCTAAGACAGGAATATTACCTTCTTGGGGATGGAGAAGTATGCTGGCTGGGCGCGCTGTCCTGGAAAAGTAGCTTTGTTGGAAGATTGGAGATGGTTCCCTGATCAATGTTGACTTTGACCCTTGGATCCCCGGTACATACCCCTTCCTTCTGCCTCCTGAATTCGGTTCTGCCCTAAAAAGCAAGAACATATTTAGGGTTAAAGACCTATTGGACAGCAACAGACAATGGAATGCTGAATTGATTCATCAAATTTTGCCTCCTAACCTAGGCCAAACTATCTTGAGTATTCCTATTTCAGATGGCCTTGACCTAATTTCTTGGAGAGCTACTAGGAGTGGCAAGTTTGAGGTGAGCTCTGGCTACCATGTCGCGTTCCAATTTTTGCATCCTCCGGTTGAACATTGTCCTGAGCTATAGAGAGATGTGGTGTCAGATGTGGAAGCTCCCAATCCTTCCCAAGCTTAAATTTTTCATCTGAAGAGCTCTGCACCATAAGCTTCCAGTGGCGGCCCTGCTTCATCGGCGGATTCCCTCCATTCCTCCTCGGTGCCAGCGATGTAATTTGCAGACAGAGTCAATCATACACTGCTTTTGTTTGTGTGAAAAGGCAGCAGCAGTTTGGAAAGAAATTCCCATAGATCTGGATATTGATGAATCAAACCCGTTTACCTTCTTGGAATTTTGGAGAGATAAGGCGGACGGGTGTAGACTGGGGTTATGCGATTCAAAGGAGTTGGCTCGTGTGGCAATGGTCTGTTGGGAAGTCTAGAGAGCGAGGAACGCCTGGGTGTTCGAAAAAGAAGCGCTGCATCCGAACAGCTAGAAGGAATTTTGTCTGAAGTCATTTGCAAAAATGGGAGTTGGGAGGAACGCTACCCCTGGAACTGCTTCTCTCCTATCTTAACTCATATCTTCTTCCTCTTGTTTGTTTGTTGTTTTTTCTCTCTCACACGTTGAGTGTGGTCTTTGGGCTTCTGGCCCTTCTTCTTGTTCTGTACTCTTGGTGCCCTAGATATGAGCCTCTTGTGTTTTCTTCTATTCATGAATAAAATACCCTTATCTTTGGAAAAAAAAAAAACAACGTCGAAATACAAAATATATATATATATATATATATATATATTTTAACTTATTTTTAATATGTATTTTATATTTTAATATGTATTATACACTGATGATTTATTTTAATAATTGATTTTAGTGTATACTACCATAACGTAACCCTATATTTCATCTATAAAGATCTTTAAATCATACTATTATAAAAATTTTAATACTATATCATATAAAACCACTTCTTTTAAAATTTAAATACAAAATTACATAAGTAATTACATCTCTCACAATGATAAAATAATACTTTGGTACCATGAGAATTAATTGTTGTTTTTCTATTAGTAATTTGTAACTCTCGGTGCAAGGAAAAGACATGAAATAAGCGAATACATGCTAATTTTAGAATCATATCACATATTATAATATTTAAAAAGATTTTGGGCTTTATATAAATTCGGTCATTTTAAAGTTATGATTGTAAGAAAAAAGAGAGAGATCAAAGAATCCATGGCTAGAGTCAGTGAGGCATATGTAATCATAATATTGATAATTGGAATAGCAATTTGTTCAGGGAATAATGTTGAATTTGAAAAAACCATTATTGAAAGACAATCTTGGACAACATTATTATATCATACTACTGCACCAAGTCTACGTTGGGTGGATGAGTGTAACGCGAATTGTGTGAAAAGCCGTAATTTTGATTTCTCAAGAGAGATGAGTGATTGCATCATCAGATGTATCGTGATTGAATGCACGAGACGTTTTCCAAAAGTAGAGGATGAACTCAAGATGCTGAAATGCGCTCATGACTTACGTAATCTTTACGGAAAGCTGCTCAACATATATATGAACAAGAAAGGTCTTTTTTCATATATAAATTAAATATATTTTTCTTATAAAAAAAAATTAAACCAACTTTATTTACGAAATCAATTTTTTAGGGTTTGGTTGGAGATTAAAAAAGATTTATCCGATCTAGGGTTTTATAGGCTTCTCCGACCTAAGCCTGCATCATGCAGATCGGAGCAGTTGTTGCATATCTGCATCTAGATTAGATATGACTTCTCCAATATGAGAATTGGATCTAAAAGAATTTGGAAAATAAAGTTGGTTTGATTTTTTTTTTTGGAAAAAAGAATATAATTAATTTATATTTGAAAAATTTCGACGAAGAAATTATAGGTGATTAATAAATTTTTAAATAAGAAAAATCAACTCTTTACCATCATTATCAGTTTCATTTCAAATGATATATATTTTTATTTCGAATGATTTGTCATGTACTATTTTATATGATTAGCTTTTTATAATTTCAGATGATCAATCTTCTATAAAATTAGTCTTCGCATAATTTTTGCATATTGTATATTTTTTATATTGACCGGTTGTTGGGTGACATTTTATTGATTATCTAAGCACAGTTTAAATTTTGAAAAATTATTGAAAAGATATCTATATTATTCACTTATAGAACAAACAGAACAAGCTAAGATTCTCAAAAAGATATTCAAGAAAATCATGGTAATTAAACGTCATCCTGCTGATGATAAAATTGTAAAGAAAGCAGTTCTTGAAGAATAAAACTCCAAAGAATGAAGTAGAATTGTAATCGTGTATTATTAGCTTGTTAATTGTTATTGATGTAAAAACCATATTAATACATGTATGTTGCAAATATACTTGTATTACAGAATTGAATGGGTTTTGAACTCAGTACACTAGACCTAAGATAGAAACTCCAGAGAGGCCCAACACAGATCCATTTGGGGCCAAGGACAGATCCAATTAGGGTTCCTAATCAAAGATATATATATATATATATATATATATATATATATATATATATATATATATATATATATATATATATATATATATAT
>JASCZI010151965.1:682-13256 GCA_036250425.1 Stylosanthes scabra | reverse complement strand
TTGTTTAAATTTCAGTGATTGAGAAATACTTGAATTTAAACATGTATGAAGTTTGTTGCTCGTATAATTACAGTTAATTAGAGATAAGGAATTGTAATTGTATGCTAACTAAATTTATGCCTCTGTTTGTTATCAAATGGGTAAACGTAACTGAGAAGTACTTTATCCTAGCTTGTTTGAATTTATGAGATTGAGAAATTCTTAAGTTTAAACATGATTGAGGTTAACTCTATGTTCTTTAATCACAAATTTACTTGACTGAGAGGTATGTAATTTTGTTGCTTTCAATTATTGTGTTCGAGAGAAACATTAATTGTCTGTGTTAGAGATTTGTCTTCATGATTTTCCATGGAACTAGAGATAGGGAATTGGTTAATTATGCATTCAGTTGTGTGAATTCAGATTAGGAATTGTTAGATTAGTATGTGACATAAAACTAGTCTTTCATCCAGTTTGTAATTTATATAATTGAATCAGGATTAGTCTTAACTTATGTTCTAGTTAATTATGCAAGATATTGATAGTTAATTAGAATTAGAGAAATTAAATCACTAAGAGATTAGGATTTAATTAGTTAAGATGTCAGTGAATTAAGTTACTTGCAAGAGGAGAAGAATAGATAATTGAATTAGGATAAGTTGTTGGTCGGATATCTCCTAGTCCTGGGCTTGATTTATCATTACTGTTATTATTTTCTTACAAGTTACTTGCTGTCCACGTTTTTAAATTAAGAGATTTTGTTGAGTTTGATTTATTTGGCATGATTTAGTCTGCTAGAATTAGATATAGACTTAAACCACTTTGATTATTTGAATTTGCCTAATTAAAGAACTGGTTTATCTATACTGATTAGTCAGTTAATCTCCGAGAGAACGATAACTCTACTCACTTATTATTACTTGATACGATCCGGTGCACTTGCCGGTGGTCTTCCAGATTTCCGAAAGGATTTCGGAGCATCAAGGTTCTATCAATTTCACTCAATTCTAAGGTTAATTTAGCATGTTTATCACAATTAGAACAAATATAGCAAAGGTTCACAAACATAGTTATTCACAAGCAATTATATGGTTTTAGATTGATACACCCATCAATTATAACACATATTTTATCATGAAATATGGGTTCATCAATGGGTTTCGAATATCTTCTTCCCCACTCCCCCAATTTGAACCCTAACGTAGCTCTCTCTCTCACTTCTCGCTCACCTCCACCATATCTGCAAGTCACAGTCGCCTCCGCCCATTGTCCCACCAGGAACCGTCACTGACGGTGATTGGAACATCCTACACCCGTCTCTGTCTTGCCGTCGTTTCGCCGCTGACACTGCGAAGCCGTCGTCCCCAACGCCGTTTACTCTCTATGAATCCTTAACGTATGAGTTCTTATTTTGTTTGTATGTGGCATTTTAGTTTGACACAGAATACCTCTAATCCCTTACCCTTCCATGGAAGCAGCCAGCAATTCCACCACTTCTAGTCATCTGCCGTCATCGCAAGTTGTCGCCGAGTTGTGTAAAGCATCACAGAACCCTAAATTTGCATCAGGTAGTGTTAAAGGTACTATAATTAGGGTTGACACATGGCTCTAATTGCAATATTTTCAAGCTATATGATGGTTGAGTTGATGCTTTTTCCTTTTTATCAAACGTTGTTATTAGATGGTTGACAAAACATGTTCTTTAGCTTTGATTAAATCACCCCTATGACTGTGAGATCTTTCTTTGCTTGTCCCTATTGTAAGGGTTTTCAAGTTTCTTTGCTAGTTCTTGCTTTATTTTAAGACTTAAATATTAGCTTTGTTGTCAAGAATATATAAATGGACTCAAAAGGTTTTGTAATATTTTTTGCTTTCCAGTTTCTAGTGTAAAGCTTTGCATTTTGATGCATCATTGAATGGCGATTGCAACTTCTTCATGATTGGCATGAGTTAACAAATAATTTCATGCATGTTAAGATAATAATGCAATCTAATATATTTAGCTCTGTTAATAATATCACTATAAATTGATTGGTATTGATGTGTGATTCCTCAATCTGTCTGCAGAGAAAACAAAACTTAACATGAATAATTTGGTTTCTGTGATTTTGATCTCTCTTTATTTTTCAATTTCATGGGTTTTTTGTTTTCTGATATAGAATTGATTGTATTTTGGGGTTTTGTTTCTCTAGATTCTCTAGTTGTGAGGTGTGTTTGGATTAAACTAGAACTAGATCATCAATAGTTTCTTGGAGAGTCACATAAAAATAAATTGAGATTCTATTTTTAATTGTATTGCTTAGTTTGTTGGTGGGTGCCTTCTAACTGAACTGTGCTTCAGGGATGTGATATTTCACTTTTTTTAGATGATGATGATTATTACATTGATTCTATAAAACAGGCACCTCCCAATGGGAGCCTCAAAGGTTTGGACGTAATTGAGACCATCAAATCCAAGTTTGAAGAAGCTTGCCTTGGAACTATTTCTTGTGCTGATATTCTTGTACTAGCTGCTAGAGACTCTATGGCTTTGGTAATGTATTTTTACTTCTCTTCCTTTCATCATTGCACTTTCATTATATACACTGAATCTGTGATAATCAAATGTTATACACACTGGAAACTAATTTAGAACTGTGTTTATGTTTTCTCTAATAGAAGTTTTTTTAACGAAATCTATCTTAAAGTGGCAGGACAGTATATTTGTTTTCCCTTTTGATAAATTTGATGGGAATGCTTTGGGTTGGGTAGTCTCTTGCTATTTTCGGAACCAAAAGTAATCAATTAAAAAGAATGATGATAACGAAATATATATTAAAAGAAAGGGGATTTTGAAAGCAATAAATGATTTGAGGAATGAAACAATAATATATGTTCTAAATTTGTCTCTCTGCAACCACGTGTTGTGGCTGCCAAGCTTCTTCATCATCAGAATCTATGATGGAGCAATAATATTAATGCAAGTGCTTGGTGTGATTCTTATTTATATTACCATTCCCTCAAAACTCATTTTTCAATTCTATCTTCAATTTGAATGTCTTTAGTTTATTTTAATGATTCTCTATTTGATTTATTATTGTTCATGGTTTGTCCAATTTGAATATTAGCATATGCATGCGGATCTATGAATTTTTTTAAATTCTGTGAAGGGTTCATAGGGAAGCTATGTGAATTTGGTTTTGAAAAGTGAAAGAGTGTGTTATTGTGTATAGAAGTGAAATAGTGTGCTATGTATATCTGTGAAAATTAACTTGTGATTTTTGTGAAAGTTGCACAATGTTCCTCTACTTGGTAGTTCTGAGTTCTAACTTTAATATTTTTTTTATGATTTTTGTGTGTCCAGATTGAGACTAATCAAAGGTTCCAGGCCAAAGCTCCCAAACTGCTACTTTAACATTACTCAAGTGATTCATGTTGTCTAACATTTGACATGAGGCAACCTTGAGGTTATTCATTCTGCAAATTCAACAAGATGAATGAATAATTTAGTTTCACTAAAACTACCTGATGGGAGGTGACAATGAAAGGGTGTATGAAATAATACTTTAGGCATTTATTTTATTTTAAAAAAAAAACTTTAACGTTACCGGCGGAATTAGGGGGGAATTTCGCCGGTAATTCCTTCGGCAACGTTGATCTCAAATTCGACACGATAAATCCGTTACCGGCGGATTTTTCTGCCGGTAATTCCGTCGGTAACGGTGAAAACGGCCAAAATCATGAAAAATATCCACCGGTAATGGGCGCATTTTTTGTAGTGCTAAGTCTCTAGTTGTACTAACAACTGGTGAGGCGCTCTAAAAATTCGGACCAGACAGCGGCGACTAAACTCCGGACAACTCATAATAGGGGAGTTTGCGGCTACTCGAGTTATAGCCGGATGAATCTTCAAAGCTAGCGTCTACATCCATGGATGAAAGAGTAGCGGGAGCCTCTTCTTTGGGGTTCTTTTCCAAGCCTTTTCCTTCCTCCGGATCTTCCTCTTCTTACTCATCCTCTTTCTTCCTTAAACCTTCATTCTTCACATAGCTTCCTCCCCTGCTATCCTTCTCCATTTCGTTTTCTTCAACGCACATCCCACCCTCGGATAGCGGAATAAAGTCTAATTCATAGAAGGCTTCTCAGACATATATGTCGTACAATAACAACGAGGAACCGAAACTTGAACAGAAGGGGGAGGTGATACTCGTTGAGGCGATGGTTCCTTTGGAGAATAGTGCGGTGTAGAGCTCAATCGTCAAGAAGGATACGAATTCTAAACAGGAGGCTATCCAACTTCAAAAGAACCAAGAGTAATGCTAATCGACTAGCATTTAAGATGGAAGAGTCATACGCACGGACGATCGAGGTCGAATCTTCTGTTGTGAATGGGATGATGAAATGATGTATTTCCAAGTAATAGTGTCGGATCTTGATGGTTCCCAACTCTGCATTGGCCTCCATGTCCTTGTCGTCGTAGTCCTTAGACTTCCCATACTCGTAGAAAACAACTCTGCTTCCCATCTATGCGGTTGGTTAAAAGAAAAACAAGGGTGAGACCCTATTGTTTTCAATGCAACCTATATGGGCAACTACTCTATCATAGGGCTTACTTCACATAAGAAGTAGGTCATGTAACATAATAAACAACACAAACAGCTAAGCACTAGAAAAACTCTCAAACAAATCCTAAGAAAGAACTAAGAAAAACACAAGCAAATTGCGCAAACAAGTATGATGCATGCATATCCCTAACGCAGGCCATGAGCTAACGCGTCAGTTGTCTTCCCACACCCGACGACTACTTGGAACGAGTCCAAGTATAGTTTCTCACTGACAAATGTCAGGGAATCCACCAAAGCGGCCCATACCACCCTTTTGGGTACGCTTCGTACTTCCTCGTACATTGTCGTGCAAAGTGCCACTGTACCAATTGACTAAAATATAATGGTGAGGATTCCGTCACCAAAATCTGATGTCGGCCGCATTGTTAGTGAGAAACAGATGATCAATTCAAGCACAGGGAAGCGACCCCCTCCAAATCCATACCACTTTCCATTTATCGTCATCAAAACCGGTTCCCAAAACCATTGGCCGGATAAATCTCAACTCGTGGCTGGCCCCGTCGCACCAGTTGAACTGACCGATCTGGAGAACTCAGAACTCGATTTGCACCAAAGTTGGTTCGTCAACAGACCAATCCATTTCAAGAGGATAAAGCTGGATGATAAACCGAATTCATCTCCAAAAAAAAGGGACCCGATTTGATTTGACCCATCCCATACCATGTCAAACCAAGCCAAGTTAGACACTCAGATTTGATTTAGTCCTCTTCTTCTTGGTTCCAGCTTCATTGGGTTCTTTCTTCTTCTTCTCAGGATTCAATGGTACCTTCTTCTTCTTCCCGTTAGATTGAGGGGGAGGATTCCTCGACCCCTTTTCACTGTTAATCCTCTCTTTCGGACCATCCCGTATTCTAACCTTAGCTTTTCTTCCGGAACTTTCATTCTGAACTTTCGCGTTGTCCACTTTCAGTTGGTGGATTCCTTTCTTTGGAGGCTTTGGTGGCGGAGTCAAATAGAATATCTCAATCACATTTCCTACCGAGAAAGTGAAGATTTTATCGTAGTAAATGAGCTTGAATTCCGCTGTTTTTAGAAATGGCCTTCCTAGCAGAACTTGAGGTTTTCCCCCTTTATCTCCCTTAGTGGGCATGATCACATGGAAGTCGGCTAGAATCGTCAGTTCTCCTATCCTGACCAGCACGTTTTTGGGGATTCCAACTACTCATACGATGCTAGCATCCGCTGTTGTGAAGACTTCCCTTGATTTTCTTAGTGGGTCGAGATCCAAAGTCTCGTATACCTCGAAAGGCATAACATTTCCGCATGTTCCGGGATCACATAAGCAATTAGGAATATCCATTCCTCAGAGGGTTTGTAGGTGACTGTACATGGACCAGGGTCTTTGCATTTGATCGGTATTTCTTCTTTCATGATCCTGCCTTCACTGAAAAGGGTAGCTATGAAGAACATCTTTCCTTTGTAATTTCCCTTGCTGACCTTCTCTTTTTCTTCTTCTTTGGCTTCACTTTCAACCTCCTAAGCTTCTTCTTCGCTTTCATCTTCCTCCTCTTCGTCAGACTCATATGAATTTGCCAATTCAGCCAGTAGTTCATACAACCAGTCATCCTCCCCTTCTTCATCCTCAACTTCATCTTCTTCTTCGTTATCCCTTTCAACATGAATCGCGTTAATGCCTCCTTTGGGGTTCGAGAGAGGTTGAGACAGTAATGGGCTCGAGGTCGAAGGTTGGGGCTGAGCCTGCGGGTTGGTAGTTGTTTGGTTAGAAAATTTTTGCAGCAGTTCGGTCAGTTGAGTCAGTTGGGATTCCGTCCTTTTTTTAGCTTTCCTCATCTCTTGATTTTCTCGTTGAAAGATACGGAGAGCTTCGTCATAACTAACCGGAGGAGTATTTGCTGGAGCGTATGGTTGACGGTTATGTGGAGGTTGGTATCTTAGATTTTGATAGTTCTGTGGTTGGCTGTAAGTAAAAGGTTGACGAGAGTGAGCTTGCTGCTGCTGAGGGGGGTTCCAACGAGTAGGTTGGTTGTCGCGCCATCCTTGGGTATAGTATTGCTTATTGTAAGGCGGTATTGTGGTACCGTCAAAGAAATTGTGGGTTGATGCTATAGTATTATCCTCTTGCAGCTGCGGACACTCATTGGTATGATGCGAATTACAAGAATAGATTCCGCAATGTCTAGCTGGCTTTTGCTGCGAAGTATCGGGTTGACGCTTCAAGAGGGTTGGAGGTGATTGCTGTCCTTCTTTGATTTCCTTTAACAATGAAGCGATGTCCACCAAAGATTTAGCAAAGACAGTTGATTCAGAAGGGGTTCCTTCATACACACCCTTGTTGGTGGCCCTAGTCTTGAAGTGTTGATTAGCGTCAGCGACAATTTCAATCAATTCTCGCACTTCTTTCGGTGTTTTGTTCAACAAGGCTCCTGTACTTGATGCATCAATCATCGCCTTGTCAGTTGGCGTTAGTCCCTCACAGAAGTAGTTGATAAGGAGAAAGTCTGAAATGGAGTGATGGGAGCATGAGGATAACAACTTCTTGAAACGTTATAGTACTCATGCAGAGTTTCCCCGTGGAGTTGTGTGATTCTCAAGATTCCTTTCGGATTGCATTAGTTCTTGAGAGTGGAAAGTACTTCTCCAAAAACCTTTTTCTGAACAGCGCCCAATCTGCTGTGACTTCATTCGGCAAGGTGAGATACCAATCCTTCGCTTTTCGCTCCAAGGAGAAAGGAAGAGCAAAGGCTTTGAATATGTCTTCATCACCACCGATCCTTCTAGTGGTGGCGCAGATTACCTCAAAGTCCTTAGGGTGCTTGATAGGGTCTTCTCCTGGCAGTCCGTGGAATTTAGGAAGAAGATTGATCAGACTAGATTTGAGTTCAAATTCGGCATTCAGCTCGGGATACCTAGTCCGTTGGTTTTCCATGGCCGTGCTTGCACCGCCAAGTTGTTTCAGCGTGAGTCTCAGAACATCTCCCATGGTGGATGTACCTGAGTCAGAAGAAAGATCAAGATCAAAATCAGGGTCAGAAGAGTATGCGGAATCGTTTTCAGATGTCAGGTCGTTGGTTTGAGAAAGCAAGTTGCTCTCAAACTCAATCCGACGCCTGACTTGTCTTGCACGACGCAAGGTCCTTTCGATTTTAGGATCAAATAACAACAAGTCAGGTGTCAAAGTTGACCTTCGCATTCAACAGACAATAATGCAAGAAAGGTAACTACACTACCTATCAAAGAAAAATTAAAAGACTATACTATTCACAATATTCACATATCTACAATCAACCAAAAACAAGCGCACGTTTTCACTTCCCCGGCAACGGCGCCATTTGATACGCGCACCCACAACCGCTCTCGTGGCGGGTTCGAAGTTCCTTAAATTAAAAACAGGATTTCTTTGTAGAGGAATCCAAACCAGCTATGAGAATGACAACGGGGTCATCAACAAGAAAGGTGTCACAGGGTGCAACTAGTTAAATATACCGAGTATGGACTCTGGTCGTTCTCCCTAGGAAATCAAAACAGAGGTTTGCTTTTGGTTGAGAAAAGAATTTGGGGTTGCAATCGTTGATTTGAGAGCAGAGCAAAGAGATAGAAAATACTTGCAGAATATTAAAGAGTGCTTGGCCATGAGTTAAAATATCGTGCATCCCTATAATCGGTACCAATCCCAGTTTAGATGGACTATCACTTTAAAGGAAACTAGCCAATACTGTCGAATGGTCAAGTGGTAGAATAAATCCCTATCCAAAAGTCCTAGGCATACACAATAACGTAGGACCTAGGTCTTACAACAAGCTCGAATAACCCATCAAGCTCGTATCGTTAAGGTCCTCCCGTTATTAGCAAGGGCGTAGCGTTAATGGCATCGAAACTAACTCCGTTCCTCCCATCTGTTTCCCTTAGGGACCGGCAGCTAAGGCCATCCGCACATTTCAACCCATAGCCAAGACACAAGATCACTACTCGCTACTAACAGTTATCATAATGGCAGAATAAAAATAGGTAGCATAACAATAAAGAGACATGATGAGAAATTAAATGTATAGAGTAATAGCAGTAATATTAATAAAAACCAAAAGTCAAACAGACAGAGTAATAATACATAAAATAAATGGAAAAGCAGTAAAATGTTTGGCTAGTATGGCTAAACTAAAGGAACCCTAAACAAAACTAAGAGAGAAATGGTATATGAGGGCTCTCCAAGAATAGGTGTGCTATCCTCTATTTATAGGCTCAAATCTGGCCACTGGTGTGTACGCATAGGACCTTTAGGTGCGTACACATAGGGTCCGATTCCAGCTTGGACGTGCCGCCCAAGTCATGGCAATGCGTACCCATATCAATCTTGGTGCGTACGCATAGGCACTGAATCTGGCCTCCAAGCTTTTCTTCGTGATCTTCTCGTTCCTCGCGCTCTCCTTAGCCACTTCCACTCCGATCTTAACCTACTAAACCCTAAAACACTTGAACAAACGAATCAAGGCATCGAGCAGAACCGGAAACAATTCAATTCATAGTAGGAATTGGCTAAAATAGCAGGTATTTACACTTTAGGTCAAAAGGAACAGTTATTCACGATCTCGCTTGTTTCTCATGTATTTAAATGATAAGAGTCTAATATTTTGTCAGTTTAGAGCATGAAATTACCCAATAAAATGGGGTTTATAAAAACCGTAATTTCAAAAACCATGAGAAAACATTTAAATCAGCCGAAAACCGAGCGGTCAGACCGAACCGGAACCCTGGCCGATTTTGTCTCTTAATCCATATATGCATCGTTTTCAGTTTTGAATATAAAAAATAAAAAGAAAAAAAATGAAATCAGATTATTCTTCCCAAACCCTACCCGTTCTTCCCTTTCTTAAATCGGATTATCAGACGGACAACATTTCCTCCGCCAGCGACGTCGCGTCGCGTGCAAGTTCCTCTCACCATTCTTCCCTCTACTTTGCGTTTCTTTGCGTTGCGTCACCACTATGTTCTTCTCATTGCCGTCACGTCACATGCTTCTCTTACAGTCGTACGTCGGCCTCCGTTCATTGCCGGCATGTTTGGCTGGTTGCTCCCTCTCCTGCGCTTGCTACTTTTTTTTTTTTTTGGTTAATTAATTCTTGCTTAACATGTTAACATTAGTATGCCAACCATGGAGAAGGATATGTGCAGTTGACTGGGAGAAGTATTCAAGAACAACGCATATTGCATAGAAAATGATTATTTTAGTCTAATTGTTTAGGGTTGGAGTATTTGGAATATGGGCCGAGCCTTATGTGCCTAAGTTACAAATATTTTTATTTTCTTAATCAAAGACCTTTTTATTGTTTTTCTTTTCGTATTTTTTTTATTTTGAAAATAAGTGGCTGTTTCACTTTAAATCATGTTTTATTTTTTTTTTCCCTTAGCAAGCAAGAGGCTTGTTTTCTTGAGAAAAACATAGACATTTCAAAAACAAATTGTTTCATCATAAATAATATTTGTCTCTAAGTTTTATATCATTATATAATAATTTTTATTTTTATTTTATATTATTTTTTATGAAACAGTTACTCCGGTTGAATTTACAATTGAACCTCTAAACTCATGAACCGTTAATCCAAATGGTTCGATGACCGGTATAGTTTTCAGAACCTTGCTAAGAATTGCATCTTTAAGGGATCAATTTGAAGAACACGATATCTTTCAGGAACTAATTTGAACATTAACCCCTTAAATTTAACTATTAACAAGTATTTTTCAATTTGGAAATATAATCAATTCTATTTATATAAAAATAAGGATACGTAAAATGACCATTTTGCCTTTTTTTCATAAAACATTTTTATCCACTAAAATTTATATTTCTACTAAGTTAAAATTAATAAAGCACTTATGGTTATATAATTTAATTTCTAAGAGTTTAATTTCTTACTTTAACAAGATACATTATTTTCAAAACAATTAAAAACTTATGTTAACAAAACTTTAGGGTTATAAAAATAAATCTTATAAATTGTTAATTAACATAAGCTCACTTAAAACCAAATTTAACAACCTTTAATTATCAAATTTCATCAAAATCTTTGCCAAAAAAATTAAACCCTTCGGCCATCATATCTCAAAATTCTCATTTTTGATCATCAATCAAAAACTTATTTCTCAAGCATAAAGCCATTTAGGCCATAACATGATCAAGATCATAAAATCACAAAATTCAACTTCTCAATACATACACAATTCGGTCATTCTTCATCATCATCATCCAAGCATAAATCTCATATATCCTTATTTAACCCTCAAGATCAACTTGCAACCATCAAGATTTAAACTTTACTCAAAACTCTCCACATGCAAGCTTTTATTCATCATCAAATGTACAATTATGACACTCTAATTTAATCTAACCCCCTTACCTCTTGAAGAAGACTTGAAAATTTTGAAAAACATCACTAAAATTTTCCTTAATCACATCAGTTGTTTTGGGCTTCCCAAACTTGATCACTAAACAATTTTGCAAGAACAAAAACAAGAATCAACACCATGCATGATGCATGTGTGTTTGGTCAAATTGAGAAGAGAAGAAAAGAAATAATTTTACCTCTTGAAACTTTGTTTTTGGAGAAGGATGATCCTTTAGATTTTTCTCAAAGAAAAAGGAAGCTAGAAAATTAAAATAAAACTAGATGAGCTTAAGATTCAAGAAAAGAAAATGAACAAAAGCAAGTTAGGTCTTGCATTTACCTTTCTTGAAATTAAAGAAAATGAAGAGTAAAGATGATGATGACTCCATCAAGAGGAAGAACAAGAGAAAAGCTTGATATTGATGAAGAGGAATTGAAGATGGTGATTATGGTGAGGCTATGGTGGTGGTGTTGATTTTGGTGGTGCTATAGAGTTTATGCGTTCATGAATGTTCTTGATGAAATTTAAAAAAAAGTGGGTGTTTGATCTTTATAAGTGGGACAGAGAATATATTTTGGTGTTTTTTATGAAATAAAATAAGAGAGAGAGAGAGAATGCCTTGTGGCAAAGAGAGAAATGAGAGGATTTTTGTTGTGTTTTGTTTTGAGTGTAAGGATATATACATATAGGAAAATTCTATGGTGCTGAGGATAGATTCCCTCAGCAAGTGCTGAAGAGTCGTGGCAAATGTTTACTGGAGGGCAAACACTAGTGTGTAGATTGCACATTTTCATCTACATATGTAGATTCCATGTGTCAAAATTTGGTGGCTTGCTACAGGTGTGGGGCAAGGCAACAGTAACCATTTGTGCAGAACGGTGCAAGAAAAAGTGCAGGAACGGTTCAATGTGTATTAGGTTGTAATGGCAAGTGATTAGCTTTGGGTAGGACTGGATTTGACTATCAATGATTTGAAGTAAGCGGGCTTTGGGCATTGTTGGTTTGTTGGGCCAAAAAGTTTTGTGTGAGTTTGGTAAATCATCGAAACATGTTGAATTTTTTTTAGAGTGGGCTGGTTAGTTGTATTTGGTTGTCTTTAGATTGTTATTGTATTTGTTTTTATTTTTTCTTTTGTTATTGTATTTGTTTATGGTTTAGGTAACACTGACTTTGTTAATTTATAAATTCGATAAATATTAAGAAGAAAAAACTTTATAAGGTAAGAGTGCCAGTGTAGCCAATGAAAGTAAATCCTGACAATACTTCCATTCAATACTTCCATTCTAGAGTAAAAAACCTACAATATTTGAATATGAATTTATGGATTTAATTAGTGATATGTTAAATTTGTGATAATTTTGTGGAAAACAAAGTTACACAGATATATGTGTCAAAAAAAAGAATTATTAACCTGAGATGTGTTAGTCGATAAGCACGTTATATTCAATACTCAAGAGGGGGTGAATTGAGTATATAAGCAACAATGATAAATTTTCGCGGAAATATAAATTACTTTGAAAGTAAATTGCTCAAATGATTGTACTAGTATTTTTCCAAGGACTTAAGCCACTTCTTAAGTACTTACAAGGAGCTTGTACTTTCCAAAACACTTGTAAAATATAAATGACGATAATTAAAGAGATGAAGGATAA
>JASCZI010151964.1:0-16762 GCA_036250425.1 Stylosanthes scabra | reverse complement strand
TAATTATATATATATATATATATATATATATATATATATATATATATGTAGATAATGAAAATAACAAATAATGCTAAGCCATTTTTCATCCTTTAACTTTTTCTCTTCTCTATTTTCTTTATTCTTTTGAGTTTTTCTTTTCTACCATTTTACCACTGCTGAAAAGATTTTATGTCATTTTAGTTACATATCCATTACGTATAATATCAGTCATCTTATTTGAAAGCACAACGGTTCAAACTCACAACACTCTCATTAAGTAAAAGCAATACTTCATTCACGATACAAGTCACACATAACACAAAGTAATAAGTATACGAATAATTATCAAGCTCGAAAAATTTAGCACAACTAAAAATACTAACAAAATTCATATGATGAATTGACTAATGTATGAAATATAATAATTTCCCTTCATAGTAACCTTTGACATAGTCTCACAAAAACTACTAGTAGATTGCACATCTAGCCACCCATAAGATCAAAAAGAAAATCACATATATGACTGATGATGAAATACCATAATTTCCCTTCATCATAATTATATCAACATGGTTGTAAATATCTCACATAGTATCATCACAACAGACCAAAATCATCGACATTATTTTGGGTTATGCTAAGTGTATACTAAAATCAGTCACTGATGTATAATAAACATTAAAACACAAAATACACACTAAAAATAATTAAATTATATATATATATATATATATATATTTTAATATGTATTATACATTGTGGCTAATTTTAGTAGCTGATTTTAATGTACAAATAGAATTCTCATATTATTTCATATATCATTATAATGTTACTCTCGGACATCCTCATATTATTTATCATTTATAATCGATATTATTTTAATGAAGCTAACATATTTAGGAGTTAATGTATTATGTGGGTAATCACTTTTATTTTGTTTGGATGAAAATATTTTTTAATTTTAGACGATGAATTTTTTAATTTTGGATGATAACTTAATTATTGACTCCTAAAGTTGATTCTGTAGCACTGTTGTTATTTTATATATCATCATAATTAATTTCTTAATTAGAAAAAAATGCACCGGCTTTACATAAATAAAAAAAATGACCTTATCAAATATTTAGACTATTTAAAATAATTTAATAAATAATTAGTATATAAAACTTAATTATAATGAATAGGGGTATATATAAATAGAAAAAACATATTATTCTTTTTAATTAATTAAATTAAATGATTCTTTAGACAAAATTTTAAATAAAAAATATTAACATATTATTGAACGGAGATTGAAGGTAGTAATACTAATTGAGTTACTAATAAATAATTTACCACATTAATTAACTAACTTGGTTGCACTATCTGAAAGTCCTTTTGTCCCTAAGATATTATAGGAGCAGGTAAAGGATGTATGCTAGGATGGTACATTTGTGGAGGTAATAAATCTCTTATCTCTAGGAAATTATACTCGGCCAATTTATATAATAATAATAATATATTTTTTGTCCAAATCTAAGTTATATAAATATATATAACCTTTTAATTATAATAATAATAGGATTGTTTAAGGAATATCATTACTCAGCCATGTGCAACCAATTTTGAGCCATAAAGTCAATGATAAGCTCCACATACAGTAGAAGTTAGTCTTCCTTCTTTTAATCCTTTTTTTTTTAATCAACAAAAAGTTCACCTTTTCGTATTCGTATTTTATTGGTAACATTTGTTTTTTCATTTGATGATAATTTCACAAAGTTTTTGGAGCTACCACGTACCATGCATATACCAATTTATTAAATTATTTTAATTCGATTACGTTAGCGAATAGAAGGAAAAGAAAAAAAGAGAGAAAAAATGAAATGAGGCAAAATAAACCATGATGGGTAGCATGTGAGAAAGACACATAGGCATACCTTTCTTGAGGAAAACAATGGCTATGTAATTCTTAATTAGCAAAATAATGCAAGTAATTGCAACACTTGCTAGTGGAACTTTGAGTCTTTGACCAAATGTTTCATACCTAACAATGGTGAATGCTTATATATATGATGAAATAATAATGAAAAAATAATGAAAAAATTACGAATAAAAGTTATGTTGTTTTAAAGTAAATGCTATGGTATTATCTTCTATTCAGAGAAAATTTATTTTTATAATATATTAATTCGCAATTAGTTTAATAATTTTTTTTTATTTGAAATGTATATTCTACTTATTTACCTTTTAATTTCTATTGAATTTTATTTAGGACGATTATATAGAATGAAAAAAATGACATCTTATATCACTCATCTTTTTGTATGATAAAAAAAAATGAAAAATAAAAGATTATATTATTTCTTCACTGTAAAAGAAAAAAATCTTTAAATGATATGGTATATTATTTGAAATTCAAAAAAAAATATTTATTAAGTTAATTATCAATTAATATGTTAAAAATGATAAATTATTCCTAAATAAGAGAGCATCATATCATTATTTTTTTAAAATTTGGATGCAATCTAATTTAAGTATTTTATGACGTCTTAAATAATGTAATAAAATTTTGTAATTTACTTTCGATTGTATGTGTGTTATTGTGCAATAATAATTCTATCTTTCTCGAGTTCCTTTTTATTAATTAATTCAGCCATAAGATTTTAGTGGTATAAACTGTAGAAGTCCATAGAAAAGAACGAATAAAGAATCGTACAGTAAATGTATTTTAAATTACTTTAAGTAATACTCAGATTAGAAAATTGAATACTGATTTCGATGCTGGTAATTCATTATCTCCTTGATCATGCTATATTTTTTAACAAGTTTGACCCCACCTGAAAACAATTTGAGAATAGTGTTATTTTTTAATTAAGAAAAATTGGCAAATGTTTTTTTCCCTTTATAATAACCCATCCTTTCATCAAGGTAACAAAGTCAGTTGCTAGATATTTTTATCTTATTTTCTGTCTTACAAATAGGGATGAAATGGGTCGAATCGAGCTGAATGTTATATATATATATGGCCTAAGTAGGCCTATTATTCATTATAGATTTTTTTTAAGGTTCGAGCCTAGCCTGTTTAAAAGTCCGTCAAGTCTGCGAGCTTATCTTAAATTATGTTTTATGAATTATAACTCAATAATAAACTTAAAAAATCTAAATTAATTAACATTAGATGCATATTAAAATATACACATAATTTATGAATCATAATGCATTTATGTGTTAATTATTAATCATATATTATGATCATATTTATAATCAAATTATAATCTATAAACATAAATTTAAAAAAAAAAGTTATAATCTTGACTTTAATATTAAGTATTCTTAACTTTTTGTTTTGTTTTTTTATAATATGAAACAATAATTGAAAGTTTAAGTTAATTAATATAGTTTTGTATAAAAATAATATTTTGATGAGCCGACCCAACAAATTTAATAGGTTTTTTCAAAGTTCATGACCTGGTCCTTTTTAACAAATAAGCTTTATAAAAAGCTCAAACCTAACCTATTTATTAAAATACGACGAGTCGAGCCGAGTCTAAAACTAGTCGAGCCACAAGCCCTCGTTGAGTAACCAGCCCCATTCCCTACCCTACTTACAAATCTATTCTAAGAAAATAATTCCAATATAAACTTAAAATAACTTCTACAAGTTAAATAATTTAGTGATAGAAAACCAACTTCAAACTCAAAAGCTAAGGCTAGCTCATGTTTTTAAGTTAGAGAATCTTAAAATCCCTTTAAATCTATCTAAAATAAATAAACAAGACAATGAAAATTCTAAAATAAAAGGATTAACTATAAAGGTAAAAAAATTAACTGAAACCCTTAATAAAAAATTATGAAAATTAAAATAAAAAATAATGTATATAGTGATAAAAGAAAATGCAAAATACACACATATATACATATATACTGTAGCAGTCTAGCAGATGAATTTTAATGGGTTAGTAGCAGATATCAATGTTGTTGATGGAATTTGTAATGGATAATATTCGTCGATAAAATTGGCATTTTATTGGACACTATTTTGCGATGGATTTTTCCTCAAATCCGTCACTAATCTAACATCTCTATTATTACAGCATTTGGTGCCATTACTTAGCAACAAAATTTTTTACGAATCACTTTATTTCTCAGTCTAGGATGGAAACAGGTAGTCTATCAGGACCTTAGGTCTAGTCTAATTAGATCTATTACAGGTCAAGCTTATTTGATAAATAAATCGGGCTCATATTTTTATAAAAGTCGTTTGACTTAAAGATATCAAGCTTAAGCTCTGTATAAAGCCTATAAAGCCTAACAAGCCGCCGGCCTATTTATATATATTACAATATAATAATTATTTTATTATTTAAAAATAATTTGTTAACTTTTAAATAAATTAAAGAGATATAATTTATCAATAATTTTTTTTATCTTCTAACCACATAAAAAAAATTAATACTTATAATTATTGAATAAATATATATATAAAAATCATAACATAAACTTTTTTATGTCATAAAATATTATTTATTTGTAATTATAATTTTTTATTTTTTATTAATTTTTTCAATTTATTTTTTAGTAGGCTTTTAAACAGGTTTCAGATTAGGCCAAGCTTTTCGAACAGGTCAGGCCAAGTAAAATATAAAACCTTTAACATGTAATAGGTCAGGCATAGGCTCGATACATATGATTCAGGCCTAGCCTGTTTAGACCGAAGCCTGGCGTGACCTAGCCTGTTTCCCTGCCTATTTCTCACTAACATTTTAGAAAATTTTGTCACCTGAATAATCCATCGCTATATATTTAGGATATATCGGAAACTATTTAGAGATCAGAATGAATTTTTCGTTACATTAATCCATCGATAATGCAAAAGATTTTAGTAGTGAATTAGAAAAAATCTTTATTCCAAATAAAGTATATATAGAAACATAATTAGAATAACTAATTTTATATAAAATTAGGATTAAATGTCAATTTTATCCCCAACGTTTGAAATTTTTTTTTAATAATGTCTCAAACATTTAAAACGGCTTATGTTGCGTTCCTAAAATATTAAAATACGTCTTATAAAGATATGAATATATTTCTTTTGTAAACGCATTTTGATGAGTGAGTATTGGGGTTACTTTGTCATTATCCGTATCATCAGAAACAAAATCTTGTGCTAGGGTGAGTGTGAGATACTCATAAAGGGATCATCATTTCTACCTGATAAAGCAGACAATATCTACAAACAAACGATTTAGGATGTTACACAAAACAAACAGAAAAAAAAAATATGGATCTCAGTAAATAATAATGCAATAATTTGTTTTGAAAAATAATAATTTTTTTATTTTATATTAAAAAATTTTCCTTATTTGTTCAAGGCAAATAGTATAATAAAAATTTCCCAAAAAATAGATATGTTTCCTCCAAATTATTGAAAGAACTTACTCATCAAAGAGCAAGCTAGGGGTACACAAGACCCGGACCGGCCCGCAACCCGGCCCGGGCCCGAGGTAGATATTGCCAAGTTGGATTTATAATTTTTGGTCCGTTATAATTTTCGGGTCGAGTTCGGGTCTAACTTCGGGTCACTCGGCCCGGCCCCGAAGTCACTTTTTTTTGATTAAAAATATATTTTAATATAAAATTAGTAATAAAATTTTACACTTTTATACTTCTATTAATATTTTGAATATGATATAATATTGTTTTTGTTTTAAAATAATTTACTTTCATATAAATATAGTATAATATTTGTGAAAATTAATATTTAAAAATAAAAATTTATTAGTTTATTATATAAAATTTATAAAATTGTATATATTGATTTATATTAAATTTATTAAGGTTGGGTCCGGGTCTTGTCAAACCCGACCCAATATATAATTTAAATAAAAAATTAGATCCGTGCATTATTAGGGCCGGGTCCGGATCTTGCCAAATCTGGCCCGGCCCGGCCATGTGCACCCCTAGAGCAAGCTAAGTCAAACACTTAAAACTATAAAATTCGTGAGAACGAGAGTAGTTTTTATATATAGAAGAAATCGAAAATCTTAATAATGCATGTAATTTGGATAGACTTCAAATTCATAACGAAAATTTATTATTATTATTATTATTATTATTATTGAGTAAAAAGAACATAGATAATAAAATTTAAAGTAACATGCTTTTTTTTTCTTAGTGTTTGTGAAAAAATTTAAAAATGTCCATAATATTATTCAATTTTACATCTAACGTTTTTGAATAGTTTTAAATTTATTTTTATCGTCAAATTTTTTATAATCGACATTTGGTCGAAATTTCATTTCTAATTTTTTATCCTTCACACCATTCACTACCACCAACACTTACTTAAATGTAGAGATTTAATGAGCTTTTATAGAGGTCATAGCGGTGACATCCGCACCCATATGAAAAAGAAGAAGAGATGATGATGTCGGTGAGCGATGGTAGTAGGAAATTAGTTTGAAAAAAAGAGTGATTTGAAGAGAGAAAAAAATGTATGATTTTATAATAATTATAATGGAGATAAATAGTATTTTAAGAGTAAATTTGAAAAAAATATTGTTAATCATACGTTAATCAATAAATATTTGACAGTTAGGATAAAATTGAAGCTAATAAAAAAATTAGAAGCAAAATTGAATCAAATTAAATATTAATAATATTTTTAAAATTTACCTAATCCTTTAAAGAAAAAAATTTACCTAAAATTTAATATAAGAGAAAAATTAAGTATTCAAAATAATAGCAACATGCACTTTTAACAAGAATAACACTTTTAAATCATACCACAGGTGAAAACACTTAATGTAACCGTGCATATTGACTACTGATAGTTAATTGATATATGCATACGTGTACGTGTTAATTTTTTATGGTTATCAACTTTTAATTTCCATAAGTTGATTTGAATTATACAATGATATGAGAAAGGAATTAGAAATCGATCAAATTAAGGTGACTACTTATTTCATATGGGTGATGAAACTATTTGTCCTTAGTCCTTATAGATAGGTCAAAGAACCTACGAAGACTTGAAAGAGAGACATAATACGATAAACTTCTTTTATTTAATTTTTATTCTGCTTTTTGCCTACCCAAGTTGATGAAAATAAAAGGGATAAATGATAGTAGTAGTTTCATGGGGATTTGGACATACAATTTTTTTGACCCTGTTCATTATTTTAGGGTTAGTGTCTGATAATGGATACTTTTGTCTTGTTCAATGGCATATAGTTATTTCGTGTCCAAAAGCATCTTTCTAATGTCCCACATCCGCAAAATAGGATAGCCATAGTCATAGTCGATGCTTTATTAAAATATTAGTTTTCGGTGAATTAATTTTTAACCTATCGAATTAAGATATCATAAAAATTTAAAAAATTATTAGTTTTAAAAATTATATTTTTAATTACATTGTCACGAAAAAGAAAAGAAAAAACAATATATATAACACATGATAGATTTTCTCTTTTTTTTTTGATAATAATAAAAAGTTAGAAATTAAAATTTCATATGAAGTATATTATTATCCAAATTAAAACATCTCACAACTAGCTTAATTATAACATATTGGCTACAACTTAATTTATAACACATACTAGCTTAAACATAGATAAAAGGAGAACATAACAAGTAATGATGAGCCCACACCTTTCTTTTTTGTGTCTGAATATTCACAATTCTATATATATTTCTCTATCTTGATGTGTTACAATGAATAAAAATAATATTTAAATATGTTAAACTATAACATGTAGAGTAAAAATCAAATTATAAACTATATTACATATATATAATACAACTTTTTTCACTCGTACTTTTAACCCAAATCAAATTAACCTTAAAAGAAGAAAATATGAATTCCGAGGCTATGAAGGACAAGTTATTTGGTAACATAAAAAGAATTGAGAGGAAAGTCATTTGATAAAATAAAGTGGTATGACTAATTAGTCCTATTATATCTAATTAGTCCTATTATATTAGAATAATTATCAATATAAATATGTCACGTTATTATCAAATAAAAATTCTGTCAAACTTCTGATATGTGTACTTAGGTGCCTGTGTACTTATACTTAGTTAAATTTGAGAAATTCCAATTTAAAAAGAAGCATTGATGAACATAAACACCCCCATTATTAACTCAATAAACACGTAAATTGATGTGTCATAGGTGGTTATATTCACAATCCGTACTATACTCATAGAAGAAGTCTTTTGATATGCGATTCATATGGGATCAAAAATTAACTCATAAATTAACAATTATCACCTCTTTCCCACATGCAAACTCATCTAATTAATTAAAGTAAATTAACAATTTTAATTACGAAAGATTTAAGCCCGAACAATTCTAATTATAAAAGATATAAACTAATTTAATATTTATCAAAAGTTGGAGTAGTATGAAAAAAAAAAATACAAAAATTGTTTTAGTTTGAAAAAACTATTCAATGAATTTTTATCAAACCAAATTCAATTTTTGAAAAATAATATTAAAGTTAGTTATTTAGTAGTTTATTTACTCAATTAAATTAACTAGCTAGAGATTTGAAACTTAAAAATGTTGATGTTTATAATAGAGTTATTATTGTTCAAATCAGATTCTGTTATTATATTACAACAATAACTCTCATATACATCAAAATTAAATCACCATGTTAGGGTCTGCATATGAGAAAAATGAAATTGACCATGCAAATTTGCATTAATATTGTTGCAATGATAATAGTGTTAACATACATTTAATTTAGATTATTGATGAGAATAATCACAACTCACGAGACAGTAGTAGTTGCTCAAATTTATATGCAATAAGTCCTGATCATTGTTATTATCCTTCACATACATTAAGGAATTTCTTTTTCTCTATCTGTCTATTATTCGAACTATTAAATATAACATTAGTTAACACTCCACTAAAAATACATCTATATAAGAAGAATAGTTTCCATATGAGAATCAAGCCCCCGTATCACTCAAAGCTAGCTTATTAACTCTTCCCTCCATTTCATTTTATTAGTCTATTTTCACTTTTTTTTTTGTTTTAAATAATTATTTATTCATTTTATTTCAAAGTGTATTTAATTAAAATATTTTATTATGCCATTTTAATCTTTTACAATACCAATAATTAACTAAACAATATTTAATATATATTTTATCTTTGCCTCTACCCTAGTCAATTAAATTTATTTTAATGGAAAGGAAAAAATATTTAGTGTAATAATAATAAGGATATTGTTTTAATGTATTTTTAAATTTTTAATAAAATTTAAACCTTAATTAGTGCACTACATAGGAGGAAAATGGGAAAATAAAATGAAATACAAGGAGTATTAACTGGATTTCATTTTATTTGTCTTTTTTCAATGTATGCATAAATATTAAAACAATTATTAAATTTTATTAAAAATATAAGATAGAAAAAAACGTTTCTAATACTATTTTCTCTTTCTATTAATTTTTTAGTTTTTTAAACTTTCTCATTTTATTTAATAATAGAGGATATAATAGGTAAAAATTGTAAGAATGTTGGATTCTTGAAGAACAAGAATAGAAGGAGAGAACTGTAAAAACTGAATTGTATGTAAAATGTATTAAGAGAGTATTAGTTATTTTCTATAGTCATAAGCTTTATACCCACTTATGACAGCTGGGCAAGCCTAATGCTAGCATATACACTCAGGTCCAATACTAACGGGTATAATGAGGCCCAATACAATGAAGGAGAGAATTAGGGTTCAATGTGTGGAATCCCTAATTCCTCATCCTGTATCTTTCTCTTCTCTCGACACCCCCCCACAAACTCAAGGTGACCAAGAGTGAAGCCTGAGTTTGCTACGGAAGCGGTCGAACAACGGCGTCGGTAGTGGCTTTGTGAGGATGTCTGCAATCTACTCGGTCGTAGGTATGTGGACGACTTTGATGTTCCCTTTTATGAAACGTTCCCGAACAAAATAGATGTCAAGCTCAAAATGTTTGGTCCTGTTGTGCAGAACAGGATTGTAGGCGAGGTGAATCGTCGATAGATTGTCGCAGAATACCACTGGAGGAGTCGGACATGGCTGTCAAAGCTCGAAGAGAAGGTTCAGGGTCCATTGTATTTCCGTGAAAGCTGCTACTAGGGCGCGGTACTTAGCCTCGATGCTGCTCCTGCTCACGGTGGTTTGTTTCGAGGACTTCCAAGAGATCAGGTTCGGATCGTAGAAAACGCAGTAGCCGGTGGTGGACCTCCTGTCGTCGAGGTCACTTGCCCAATCTGAATCAGAAAACACAGTGAATCGTAAGTCCTTTTCTTTATAAAAATTTAAAGAGTTTGTAATTGTTCCAGCAAGATATCTCAAAACCCTCTTAACCGCAAGCCAATGCTCAGTGCTAGGATTTGTCATAAATTGACTCAATTTGTTAACTGGGTATGAGATATCTGGCCTTGTGATTGTAGCATACTGGAGTCCCCTAATTATGGAACGATACTGAGTTGGGTTGTCAAAGGGGGTTCCAGTATTAGCCTGCAATCTGAGAGTACTCAGCATTGGGGTATTTGCAGGCTTGCAATCTTGCAAGCCTGCTTTCACCAATAATTTTTGTATATATTGTGACTGATTTAGGGATATATGTGAATGGGAGTGATGAGTTGCCTCAATCCCCAAGAAAAAATTCAGATCCCCTAAATCTTTTAGTAAGAAAGATGAGTGAATAGTGTTTAGAATCTGTATAATTTCCTATGTATCACTACCTGTAACCAACATATCATTAACATATATTAGGATGTAAATGATAGATGTAGATGAAAATTTGGTAAACAAAGAAGTATTGGATTTTGTAACTTGAAAACCTAAAGATAGTAAAGTAGCAGTTATAGTCAAATACCAAGCCCTAAGAGCTTGTTTGAGGCCATAAATGGCCTTGTGAAGTTTACATACCAGATTCGGATTATTGTGACAGAACCCTGGAGGTTGTGTCATATAAACGGTTTCTTGTAGATTTCCATTCAAGAAAGCATTATGGAAATCGTATTGTCTTATTGGCCACCCTTTTGATAGGGCTAAAGTAAGAATAATACGTATAGTAACAGGTTTAATGACTGGAGAGAAAACTTGATCATAGTCAATGCCAACAGTTTGAGTAAATCCCCTTGCCATTAATCTAGCTTTGTGTCTTATAATATATCCTTTAGAGTTCTTTTTCACAGTAAAACCCACTTGCAGCTAACAATTTTTACATTAGGTGGTGGTTCAACCAATGTCCATGTTTTGTGATAGAGAAGAGCCTTATATTCGGCTAACATAGCATCCTTCCATTTAGGTATTTTTAATGCACTTTTAACATATTTAGGCAGAATATCAATAGTAGGTGTAGGATGAGTTACCTGTAAAGCCTTAGGCTTTAAGTTACCTGTTTTGGACCTGGTTTGCATGGGATGTGCATTAGAAGTATTAGAGGTGAATGCAGAGGGCTGCTGTAGTGGTAGAACAATTTCTATATCAGAAATTGGAAGGGGAGTAGGTGTAAGTGGATGGGGTACTGGTGTAGCAGTTTCGCCTTGCTGGGGTAAAGGGGTAGAAGTAGGTGGTGGTGGAGGAATGTGTACAGTAGGGTCATAGGTAGAGGGAGGCATGGTATTGATCTGTGGCAGAAAGTCAACTGCAGTAATAACACTGTTGCTAGAGGTATCCTTATCATGATCAAAAAAGTTAGTGGAAGGAAAAGTAAATTCATCAAATATAACATATCTAGATATAATAACTTTACCCGATTTAGTCAAACATTTATATCCCTTTTGTTGATTTGAATAGCCAATAAAAAGACATGGTTCTGAACGGTATTCTAACTTGTGGTGATTATAGGGCCTAACATGAGGATAGCATAAGCATCCAAAAACCTTTAAGTAAGAATAATCTGGAATGCATCTAAAAAAAATTTCATAGGGAGATTTTAAATGAGTATTTACAGAAGGCATACGATTGATTAAATGCATAGCAGTAGCCACTGCCTCATCCCACAAATATAAGGGTAAAGATGCAGTGGCTAGTAGGGATAGAGCTGTTTCAATGATGTGTCTGTTCTTCCTTTCAGCTAGACCATTCTGCTGGAGAGTATAAGGGCATGATAGCCTATGTTAAATTCCTTCCTGATTTAAAAAATCAATGAAGGAATTGGAGAGATACTCCCTAGCATTGTCAGTCTGGATGGTTTTTATAGAATAGCCTAGTTGCTTTTCCATAAAAACCTTATATTGTTGAAAAGCTCTAAAAACTTCAGATTTAGAAGACAACAAGTAAATAGTGGTATACCTAGAGAAAACATAAATAAAAGAAACATAGAAACGAACACCAGATTTGCAAGTAATCGGGGCTGGTCCCCATACATCAGAAACTATAAGTTATAAGGGATGAGTATAAGTAGTTAATGATGGAGAATATGGCAATCTATGTGCCTTAGCTAAAACACAAAATTTACACACAGAATGTAACTCATCCTTTTTATTAATTGGTAAAGAGAGATTAGTTACAATATTTTGAACAATTTGCATAGAAGGATGTCCAAATCTCTTATGATAGAGGTCTAAAGACAAACTTGTAATAGTAAAGACAGTAGGATTAGCACTAAAAAACACTTTCTTTGGAATATCAACTCTCTCAAATCAGTACATGCCTCTAATTGCAGTTCCCTTGAGAAGAACTTGGTTGGTATCCTAAGATTTAACCAAAACGTAATCAGGTCAAAAACAGAAATAGAATTTGTTATCTCTTGCAAACTTGGATACACTTATAAGATTGTGAGCAATTGAAGGTACATGCAATAAATCATATAAGAAATATCTGTTTGAAGTATGATAATGATGTAACAAAGATTTACCAATATGATTAATGCTAATACCTTGTCTATTACCAATGTAAACCTGTTCTTGACCTTGATATGCTGTTGATTGGTGCAGATTGTTGAAATTTGGAGTGCAGTGATGAGAGGCTCCTGAATCAGCATACCATGATTGATCTGTCAGGTTGTAGGATTTGCAAACATTGCTCGTGGATTGTGGAAACTGGATGGTGGAGGTAAGGCAGTATCTGTTTTGTAATTTGTTGAATTCTGTGCAATCTGTGCCTGTGGATCAAATCGAAAATAACAATAGGAAGCAATATGACCTAATTTGCCACAGATTTGGCATTGAGGACGATTATTGTTAGCATTCCAATTGTTTCTTCCTCCTCTACCACCACGGCCTCCACGGCCCTTCTTTCCTGTGTTGGCAGAGTTCCCTTTGTCTTGATTATTGTTGTTCCAATTGTTGTTGTTGTTTGCATTCTAATTGCTTTATTGCCCTTCTGAATTATTGATTCTTGAATTTTGATTTGTAGTTTGACGAACATTTACCTGAACCATGGCTGTATCAGGTTTCTTCAGCCTCTCAATTAATTCTTCCTCAGCCATGAGTGATGCTTCCAGATCGAAAATAGACAGAGGTAGCTATTGAGTGTTGATTGAAGTAATAAATGGATGATATTCGTCACCCAAACCATCAAGAATCACATTTATGTATTCTTGATCAGAGATTGGAGCTCCCACTGTTGCCAAAGAATCAACAATTTTCTTGATTTGAAGTAAGTAATCTGCACTTGGTCCCAATTTCTTTACAGTCTTGAGTTGTAGTTGCAATTGCCTAATCTTTGCCCTAGTTTGTGAAGCAAAGAATGTATGTAGTCTGCCCCAGGTTTCATGGGCAAATTTGCAGCCTAAAATTCTGTGTTTGAAGGAGGAATCCATAAATGCAAATAGTCAAGAATTGACATTGTAGTCATCTACTCTCCATTCTTGATATGCTGTTGTTTTATTTTCTGCAATTTTGTCTGCATCTGATGCAAATTGTTGTGACACTTTTGATTTTTCTAGATGATGTTGCAATTTTGCTCCACTGATGGTTTGTACCACCTGATATGTCCATGTTAGGAAGTTTTCATCGTTGAGCTTGTTAGAGATGGAATTGATAATGGCTTCTGCACAATTTGTTGATTACTGGTGTTGATCGGTGGTGGGTTGATGAAAGCTGCCATGGATGTTTCAAGCTCTTGATACCATGTAAGAATCTTGGATTCTTGAAGAACAAGAATAGAAGGAGAGAACTGTAAAAACTGAATTGTATGTAAAATGTATTAAGAGAATATTAGTTATTTTTTGTAGTCATAAGCTTTATACTCACTTATGACAGTTGGGCAAGCCTAATGCTAGCATATACACACAGGCCCAACACTAACGGGTACAATGAGGCCCAATACAATGAAGGAGAGAATTAGGATTCAATATGTGGAATCCCTAATTCCTCATCCTGTGTCTTTCTCTTCTCTCGACAAAAATTAATTAAGTTCTCCTTAAAATTATAAAATGATAGATGATTTGAAACAAATAAAAAAATAAAAAATAAAATAAAATGGAAGGAGTAATTCATATATATATATATATTTCAATTGTTTTGCTGATTAAGTCTTTTCTTAAAATTGGTTCAAGGCTTTTTTAAATAAATAAATAAAATATTTATTTACCAATATATGTAATTTGAGGGTATTTACAATTTTACATAATATTATCTATCAATACAAATGATGACATAAAACACGTTTAATTTATTTTTGGAGCTTATAAATGTGGATAATGATGATGAGTCAGATAAGAAATATAAAGCAATGAGTCTAGTTATTTTGGTCATAGAACAAAGTAAACAAAGGTGATGAGAAGATATTATTCAGTACCAAACAAAAACAAACAAAAGCAAGCATCAGCCAAATATTTTAAGTGCTTATGTCGAGGAAGAGAAGTTTATTATGTCTTACTTAGAAATTAAGTAAAACGAAAATAATCCTTATTATAAATAAGAATAGCATTAGATAGCTAATAAAATTTTAGTCAACATCAATTAATAAATATTGGGCTGGTTATTAATTTAAAAAAATAAAATTAATCATCTAAATTAATAATAACTGATCAGCAAAAAATATAAAAATTAATTATTTAAAATACTAAAAATATTCATCCAAATTTAGAAAAAGAAATATTAATTGATATTATTTCACAAAATATTGCACTATTATTTTGTTGTCTTGAAGTGGTGTTTTTTCATGTTATGAAATTGAATTAGGAGGAAGGTATGATGTTGAAGGTGTCGTTTTGTGGGAAACATGGACTCTTTGAATGAAGGCATAGAATCTATGCTCGTGGATTTGCCTTTTCTTCATGTGCAGCTATAGTGCTTAGTGGGTACCATTTTTTGTATCTTATATAAAAATTAGAAAGTAACAAATAAAGATATTAAAAGGGCCAAATTGAATTATGGTTGGAGCATTGTCACATGTAGTAAAACCTTCTTAGAAATAGAATTTAGACTCCCACAAAGATTTGGGTTCTAGTCTTCAATAATTCTTTGTATCTAGGAGTTTTTTTTTTTTTTTTTTTAAGTAATAATTTGGTAAATATATTTTTGGGTTTGTTGTTAGATAATCAACTTTTTTTAACCAACAAGTAATCAAGCTAATAAAATAATAATGAAGGAAATGTTAGGGTTTAATTTGAATTGTTATTGTAGAGAGGGAATATAATTGAAAGAGAAATTTAAAAGAGAGAGACGAGACCGAAAAAAAAAAAAAAAGAAAAAGAAAAGGAGTAATACTTTAAATTGGTTCCTAACAATTTTTGTTTAGGACAAGTTGTTCTTTGATAAATTAGAATATTAGATAAATTATTTTTTTATAATTTAAAGGAGAAAAAATAATTCCTTATTATTTAAAAAATTGGCAAATAAACTTTATATTTAATGTTTCTAATAATGTTGAAAGATTAAATTGTTTGAAATTTTAAAAGATAGGATATATACTAATTTGTAGTTTTAGTTTATTATACCGGGGAGTAATATTACAAATGTCTTTCTTAACTACAAAATTAGAAAAAATCTAATCTTAAAACAAATATATTTACATGTTTTATTTAATCTATTTTATTTTAGTACTATAAAAAATCCCAAATGAACCTGTTAGTCTAAAAAATTATGCCTTGAACCATACCCTAGCCGATTTTGAATCCATCACCACCTAAGTATAATGTTACAGAAAAAATAAAGCTAAGAAAGAAACCAATTAATTGATAAGGGGACCTTCCTACTAAAACTAGAAGAAGCTAATTAATTAAAGGAACCAAGCATGCAAGATTCTCACTAGTTATGATCATCACTGTCCAGGTTTTTTGCTGGAACATGCGAACTAACCTTATTGGAATGTTAAAAGCTTTTAATCATTCTCCTCAAAATAGTTTCTTTTAGTTAAACTTTAAGTAACCATAAATATTGACATTTGACAATGACTTAACTACAACTTGGAGTATATATTTAATATTCAATGAAAAGGATAGACCAATACCTTTTCTATATTGAATAAATTTATAGTTATAATAATATAGAATATGAATTTTAGAGATTTTATGTTGTATGGTAATTTAGTGATTTTAATTATTGATTTTACTCATATATATTTTAGAGAAAAGTTTAGTAACCAATAGGTAACTATAACTTTTCTTTTTCGACATTTGTTTCTATTTATAAATTGCTATTGAATTAAATGCATATTATTAAATGTTATAAATATATAATTACGGATGTTATTTATATGAATTTATAGATGTTATTTTAAATATGATAACTTTTATTTATGGCTATCTATCATTACTCAAATTTTATAATAACACTGAGATCGATGATTAATCAAAATTAAATTCTTTATATATATATATATATATATATATATATATATATATATAT
>JASCZI010151962.1:0-18388 GCA_036250425.1 Stylosanthes scabra | reverse complement strand
ATTTATATATATATATATATATATATATATATATATATATATATATATATATATATATATAAAATTTAATTTTTCACGTAGAATTATTGTATTTTTAATGTAATTTTTTTCCAATATAATTCTATACCAATAAGTAATTTTGATATATACTTAGTATATTTAATTTTTTTAAAATGCTTTAGACATTGTATTGTAAAATGTATTTTGCAAATATGATTAGAAAAATGAGAAAAGTCATTTTTAACTTCATATTTTTGTTTGATTTAAAATATTTTGACTTTTGAGAATATTTTTAACACGTTTGATTCGTGCAACTCATCGTATTATTACACGATTACACAAGATGAGACTCCATTTTTGAATTTACACCAAACAGAGCCAATGAACAAATGCAGGAGGGAAATGGTAATTCTCTCGTAACTAATCTCCAAAATTAGTTGTTCATTGTTTAAACCATTTTCGACTGTCAACACATTTACACTGCATATCATGCATATACCTGAATTAACAAAGAACCTGTTAACTGTGTACAAATTTGTGATAACAATGTATGGGTTGAATTTCATGCCAATAAACGCCTTGTTAAATATCAAGATACCAAGGGAACTCTCCAACTGCATTAGTTATATCTGTCTAGAGTTTGGCAATCCAAGTCTTCACGCTTCACCAAGACAACTACAAATTACAAGCTCCCACCCAAATGATTATACACAATATAAATATTTATCCATTCATCAAATTGAATAGAAATTAGAAACAAAATAATTCTCCATAGAATCCAATGCTTAACAATTATCCTTGAATTCCAGGTAGTATGTTTCATACTTAAAGAATAATTCGGTTGACAATATGAACTTTAAATTATGATTATTGAAAAAAATGATACTATGGCAATTATCAGTATAGGTGAGTCTCTGGTGGCAGATATTAGTGTGACATATATATACTCTGGATCTGAAATGAGTGTACAGTACAGAATTGTTGAAATTAGAAACAAGCATGGCATTGGCATAACCACTTAAACATGAAGCACTAATTATATATGTCTTCCAAAACAAACAGCAATACACTAGAAACTAAATAAAAAACTAACAAGGTGGAGAGACTATAGATATCATTCAAGCCAGACTCTACAAGTTGTGGAGATCCTAGGAACCATGGATATCGTTCTTAAAATTTGGTACCTATATCCTTCCATTGAACTCCGGCAGAATATGGTCATTTTGTTTAACACCCTTGCATTCTGCAAGATATATGTTGCAAATTGAATATCAACATCATCTGCATGAAAATTCCTTAGAGTGCAGGCTCTTAGGTGCGATAAAAGGCATCCAGGAACGGTTTCTGGGTAAGGCTGGTTTGGTAGACACAATAGCCCTGTAAATTTATCCTGAAAGCAATTCAAGCACAGCAAACAATAAACTAATTTTCAATACCAACAAAATAACTGAAAAAAACAAAAAACAGAAAACCTTTTATCCACTAACCCCTCCAATATCAAGAACTTGAAGCCTGGGAGAGGAGTTGAGCAGTCTAACTATCCATAACCATTTACATCTATACGCAAAGAGCACCACGTGAATTAGATTTGGGAAAGTGACGGCAGGAGGAATGAAACTGGGCTGCAGCCCGACACGCTTGATTTGCAAGTGGTGAATATTAGGGCAGCCAGAGAGAATCATCTCAAGATATTCGCCATTGGTGAACCTAACCAAATCAATATCCAAAGTTTTGAGGAGGGGTAAGTGTACTGTTGGAACACGATCAACAATTAAGTTGTTCAACTTGAGAGCAACAAGCCTTGAACATGTTAAAACTGCAGTGGGCAACTTGACGTTAAAATAATAGTTGGGTGAGAACTCAATGGTTTCAACTTTCCGCTGTATGGCTTTTTTGAGCCACAAGTTTATATCGCATGAAGCTATGAAAGAATTCTCAAATTTGAGGCGGAAATTGAGAATGGGTTGGGTGACATCTCGCGAAAGCATGACTGCGTAAGCAAAGCGAAGGAAGCGATCTGTTCTTTCCTGGAAGGGTGAGTCATCGAGGTCAACTGTGGGAACTGAGTGCCAAAGATCCCTCCACCTTCGGGAGAGAGTGCTTGTTTCTATAACCGTTTTAGAAGGCAGAAAGGAAAGGATGTGACAAAGAATAGCATCCGGTAACACACTAATTCTATCAACTCCCGACATGGCTATTGCTATTTCTCTATTGTTTCATAACAAGATAAATCAAAAGCTAATGCAACACATCACCTCAAATTCGAAAGAAGCTATATTCATGGACATGCTCGCTCACACACCCAATGCTGTCCGAGACCATGCCGTCGCTAGAAATGGCTCACCGGGAACCCTAATCGTGAGAGTGAAGATACAATTACAGCATCTTAACGTAGGAATGAGAAGCCAACTCATTAGAATAGGGCCCATTGAGGCGGGTTGGTTAGATTCTGGGCCTATCTTAGGCCCAGACTTCTGTCCAAAAACAAAAATCGTATGTTACATTGCTAAAATTCAAATGGAGCTGCGAAAATACCAAAAATATCAAATGGAGCTATACCTCTAGATGTTTATTCAGCCCAGTCCATTCTAAACCCCCAATATTAAGAGCTTCTTAAAAAAGATTTTTTTGAAAGTTATTTTTTTTTTTAAGATCTTTTGCAAAAATAAAAATAATTTTATATTTGAATATCTCATGTAATAATATTTTTTTATTTATCAATTGTATTTGGGTACAATAATATAAAAGATCTTTTTTATTTATTATATTAAAATATTCTTTTGAGAAAAAAATCTTTTCTAAAAGATGTAAAAAATAAATTTTATTTTATTTTATTAGTATTTTTACTTTTATTATTAGAAATTATCCAAACATACTAAAAAATATAAAATAAAAATTTTTTATTAAAAAAAATTTTTTTAGCCAAATAATAACATCCAAATAAATTATAAATGGAAGGGGGATGGATTTAAAAACGCTTCCCCTTTTATTTGCAACAAAAGATTCCTCCAATAAAACGTAAGCCGCACGTAAAAAAAAAAAATAACATATGCCGGTCGCTTGTAATAATTTTAATTTAATTTATTTTTAATATATATATATATAACTTTAAAACGTATTCTGCAAATATAATTAAAAAAATATGACATGTTTATCTTTAAAATTTAGTAATTTACAGTAAATAATGTTTTCTGTGGCTAGCAATACTTTTAAAACAAAAAAAATATTGAGATCAAATTTTTTTGTATGTACTTTACGAATAATTAATTATTGAAAATATTCTTACAAAATTTTAAATCAAAAGCATAAATTATTTGTCAAATACAAAAGTCGTTTTTTCATTTAGTATATGTTTCTTTTGTTTATTTTTATCTTATTTTAAAATATTTTGAGAATATTTCTAACACTTTTGATGCACTTCATATTACACCAGATGTGTCTCCCTCCATTCTTGAATTTACACCATACAGAGCCGATGGACAAATGCAGGTTGGAAATGGTAATTCTCTACTAATTTCATCTCCAAAATTGGCAGCTCATTGTTTAAACCAATTTCAACTGCCAACATATTTACAGTGCTTAAACTAATGCATGTACCTGAATTAACAAAGAACTTGTTTATTGTGTACAAATTTATAAGTGATAATTGATAACAATGTATGGGTTGAATTTTATGCTAATAAACGCGCCTTGTTAAATATCCGGTTACCAAGGGAACTCTCCTCTAAGGGTCGGTTGATGATGGTTTATAAATTGAGTAGATATTAGAAACAAGAATGGCATTGGCATAGAGAAATTAGAATCACTTAAACATTTAATTTAACACTAAATATGTATATGTCTTAAAAAACAAACGGCAATACATGTGTAGAAAGTAGAAACTAAAAAATAAAACACTAAAAATAAGGTGAAGAGACCATATATATATGTCATTCAAACAAGAGTTCACAAGTTGTAGAGATCCTAGGAACCTTGGATATCTTTTTTAAAATTTGGTACTTATCTCCTTCTTCCCTTGGATTCTGGCAGCATATAGTCATTTTATTTAACACCCTTGCATTCTGCAAAACATATATGGCAAACCGAATATCAGCACGATGTCCAAGAAAATTCCTTAGAGTGCACGCCCTTAGGTGCGATGAAAGGCATCCAGGAACGGTTTTTGGGTAAGGCGGATCTGGTAGAATCATTGGCCTTGTCAATTTATCCTGAAAGCAATTCAAGTATAACAAAGAATAAATTAATTTTCAATAATACCAACAAAATAATTGGAGAAAACAAAAGACCTTGATGTTCCAATCCACTAACCCCTCCAACATCAAGAACTTGAAGCAAGGGAGAGTTGTTGAGCAGTCTAACTATCCAAATCCATTTACATTGATACAAAAAGAGCTCCACGTGAATTAGATTGGGGAAAGTGACACCAAGAGGAATGAAACTTTGCTGCAACTCCAAACCCTTGATTTGCAAGTGGTGAATATTAGGGCAGCCAGAGAGAATCATCTCAAGATATTCGCCATTGGTAAACCTAACCAAATCAATATGCAAAGTTTTGAGGAGGGGCAATTGTACTGTTGAAATACGATCCACAATTAAGTTCTTCAACTTGAGAACAACAAGGCTTGAACATGTTAAAATTGCAGTGGGCAACTTCACGTGAGAATAAAAGTAGGGTGATAACTCAATGGTCTCAACTTTCCGCTGTATGGCGGTTTTCAGCCACAAGTTTACTTCAGATGAAGCAACGTTAGCACTCCTATATTTGAGGCGGAAATTGAGAATGGGTAGGGTGGCATCACGCGAAAGTATGACTGCGAAAGCAAAGGGAACGAAGCGATCTAGTTTTCCCTGGAGCTGGAAAGGTGAGTCATCGAGGTCTACTATGGGAATTGATTGCCAAAGATCCCTCCACCTTTTGGACAGAGTGCTTGTTGCTGTTACAACCGTTTTTAATGGCAGGAACGAAAGAATGTGAACAAGAATAGCATCCGGTAACATGCTAATTCTATCAACTCCCGACATGACTATTGCTATTGCTATTGTTGGCTTCAGTTCAGTGGTAAGAGAAACCAACAGATATCAATTTGGGGTTTCACCGAACCTTATTCTTCCGTTCAGATTAGTCAAAGTCGATACTAGGTTTCGCGTAGTAAAAAATCACTAAGTAATGGAGATATGCGTCAAGATTTCCTTTAATCTGTTTTGTTCTAAGGGCATAATTTTTCAGCAGGATAGATTATATGAGCTAACCCGTTTATAATTATTTATTTACATATTTTAAAAATAACTAAAACAAAATTCAATTTTTTAACTGCAAACAAAAACAAAAATTTGAATAAAAACACTATTTTCTTCGAAAAGCAATAAAAAACAATTTTAGTATATAAATTGAATTTTCGGATTAAACTAAATAAAAATATAGAAACAAGTGTATTTTTTTTTTGAAAAAATTCAATACAAATAAACATGCCAACTATCAGCTACAATTTTCCAAACTCATAGAATACATAAATTGATCCATTTAGTTATTTATTTATATATTTTTATAAAATAATTAATTAAAAATACAATTTAAAATTTTGAAAACAAAAATTTGAACCAAAAACACCATTTTTTAAGAAAAAAAATCTTAAAAAATAATTTTTTTTAGAAGGTAAATCAAATTTTTAAATAGAATAAAAAAATAGAAAAAAGGTATTTATCTTTTTTTCAAAAAATTCAAAAAATTAAAATTAACATGCTAGCTCATTAAGCTCATAGGTTAATCCATCTAACCTATTATTTTTACGGGTTAATCAAGCTGGGTTCTCATTTTTAAGGGACTTAATTGTTTTGAGAAAAATCTAGGCAAGAGGGTAAATAGTTTGATGAATTCAGTTAATTTTAACGGCTCTGTTCACAACACAAAAATGTTATTAATTCATTTACATCCTTATTATTTTCGAGAGTAAAAGTTGAATTTTTAAAGTAAATGATTATTCGATTTCGTATTTAGAAGATAAAATTATTGAAATTTATTCTAATAGAGTTAGTAGGACATGATATAATTTTAAAATGGTTAGACTTGTGACTTACTCCCAATTTTTAGAGTCCAAAAAGATTTTACCCTTTAATATTTTAATGAATATATGTTAAATATTTTAATTTTAATTTTAATTTTAATTTTACCTTCAAGTATAAATTTTATGATATTATTATATGTATCATTGTATACATTTATATATCTCACTTATATTACGAAAAATATAAATATCAGTACAAAACTAAACACGTGAATATAATATACAATAGTATAGAATTAGTTATGTATAACACAAAAATAACATATCACAGCACAGAAATTAAAATAGAAAAATAAGCTAAGACAAAAGGTGTATGGAAATTTACAGTGATACACGTAGATTAATTCTAAGTTTTAATTGTTAAACAAAACTTCAAACATAATGGAATGAGGGGCCGTCAAAATGGGCCAAATCCGTTGGGCCAGCCTGTTTATCCATCTAAATAGGTCAGCTTTTGTCTCTGGACCGTTTAAAATCCGGATTTAACCCGTTTATTTAATTTATTTTTTATTTTTTTCAAAAAATAGCATTTTTTACTATATTTTCTCGTATTCGATTCCAAAACTCGATCCATTAACTAAAAAACTTTGTTTTTTCTAAAGTATTTTAGCAAAAAAAGGTTTTTTTTTTGTAAAAAGTAATTTTTTTAAATTAAAAATTAAAATTTTTATTTATTTTTAAAAAAAATAATTAATAATTAATTAAACCGGCTAGTCCATTTATCTGTCGAACTAGCCATAAATGGCCGAGCCCAGCCGGCCGGGCCTTGACAGCCCTAATAGAATCTACTAAAATATGATTTAAGGTGATTTCTAGAGTAGAGACACATATATGTGTGCCGTTGTGCAGGAGCAGGACATCTGCCACAGAGGTGGGGTCATGCACTAACGGAGGGATGTAGTGGGATACCGTGCTGTCGGATAAGCTGGTGGGACGAGGTTAATTAAGTTGTAGTAACGGTCTAACGAAAGATTACGAATGATAATTAAAGAATGGGCGGATTGGACCGAGAGTTGGACCAAAAATAGGAACAATGTGTTTTTGTTGGAATATTTCATGGGCGAAATTAATCATCATCATGATGGAAAATAATAATTGGATATAGTTCTCAATTCTTATCCACTATCGTCTTCTTTCTTATTTTTTAGATGGTGGGGTAAAATAATTGGTAAAGTATTGTTTTTATTTGCCCTTAAAGTCATTGCAGTTTCTTGTTATCGAAATTATTTTTTTGTGCAACTTGATGACTCTGAAATTAGCCTATTTTTCACATGTAGTCACTTTACTGGAACCCACACATCACATTAGCCTATTTCCACCCCTAAACCCATAACCTTTTTCAACAACCACAACCTAATTATCTTCACAAATCACGCTTAACCTACTTGTAAATTGTAATCCACTGCACCCCGCGTGATAAATAAATCATGGAACGCTCAACCGCATGCCCTCCCGTCATTCTGTCCTGCACTACCCTCTCTCTACAGCCACGTGTCAGCAACTCGTCCACCCAACGCTACACATACATGTGTATGTCTCTCACTCCACCAGCACAGTAGAAATTACATTCAGAGTCAAGTGACTGGAAACAAAATAATTCTCCATAGAATCCAATGCTTAACAACTATCCCTGAATTCCAGGTAGTATGTTTAATGTTTCATACTTAAAGAATAATTCAGTTGACAATATGCACTTTAAATTATGAATATAAAAAAAAATGATACTATGGCAATTATCAGTATATATATATATATATATATATACTCTGGATCTAAAATGAGTGTACAATATACAATTTGTTGAATAGAATTAGATAATGTTGGTAAGTCATAACCTGGCACTTGGTATGTTATAGAAGGTAGCATGTGCCATATACACTAAACTCCCAGATTTGTTCAGTTTAAACTCTAGTGAAACCACAGTCAAATTTCTTCCACTCTTCACTACTGAAGCATCAACTACCACTTCCTCCTGTACCAACAATATCAATACAAATTAATTAGATAATCCATTTTAGCAAATACAGTTGTAATTAAGAAAGAATCAAACTTGATAGAACAAGAGAACTCACATTTGTTGGAACACCAGAGAGGTAAGAAACACTGATTTCACCAAGGAAAAGTTCCTTGTCCTCACCAACAACAGTTCTAGCACAAGCAACAGCTATCATTTCAGTCAAACATCCAACTGATCCTCCATGTAGTATTCCATAAACATTCTGCAATTCCATTAAAAAGGAAAAGAAATTTTCTTTAGAAAAGCAACAATAATGAAAATTCTCCGATTTCAGCAGAAATTGCAACCACTAAATTGACTGCAATAAATTTTTGTTACGAATCGAAGAGCTAAGGCTGAATCTCAATATTCATATTTAAAGTCATAAGAACAGAAGGGGAAAGAGGGTTACAGAGATTGAGGGTTTGACGGAAACGGTGCAAGAGATGCTCCCTCTCTGAACACCATGAACCTCGATGAAGCTTCCGAATAAGTGGGAGATGAAGCCGTTGGTGTCGCAGCTCTTAGGAATGGGCTTTCCCATGCCCATCTCGGCAAGGTAATCTAGGGTGCGAGAAGTAACTTGAGGGTAAATTTTGTTGGAAAGAGGAAGTTTTGTTGTTGGTGATGATGATGCTGCGGTGTTGGTGGAGAAGGAGCGAGATAGTGGTTCGATTTTTACGGCGGTAGAAGGTTTCTTTGCTGCCATTTGCGGAAGCTTCCGATCTCTCAAGTCTTTGGAAACTGAATGCTGAATAATCAGTACCGATTGTTTTTCTTTCTTTTTGTCGGTATTTTTTTTAAAAAAAAATTAAAATATCAACAAATTTATTCCTAAAAGAGCGAAATTAACTTGTATTTATAAAAAATAATAAAAATATTCGTCAATATTGTGAGTAAATTTATCGATATTTTAAATTTTTATAAGTAAAAATAATTATTTATTCATCTTTTATAATTTGGTTACTATAATAAAACTTTTTTTTTTTGTGACGACAATAAAACTTGTTTAATTTCATCACTTCTTTATAGAGAAATTTTGGTGCTCTAAATCGTAATAAATAAAAAATAATTTATTCTTTCTCAATTTTATTTTTTATTTCAACATGTTATTTTTTTTATAAAGTACTAAATTTTATTTAATCGGTTAATTCTATAGAAATTATTTTTTTTTTTTCTAAGTATCACAATCTGGCCAATAAATTGATACATGCACAAAGTAAATTTTAAACTCTAAATACTTGTTTAAGCAAATTAGTGAGTTGACCAATAAATTAATCCAAGTTAAATTTTAAACTCTAAATATTTATTTAAGCAAACTAGTGAGTTGGCCAATAAATTAATCCAAGTTGATTTTTACAGAAAAAATAGTGCTACGGAACCAATGTTAAGGAGCCATTAGGGAGCCAAAATTTATATAAGTTATCATCCGTAACTTATATACCCAGATTAAGTTATCATCCAAAATTTATATGAGTTATTAGTCATAATATATTGTTCCCAAATAAAATTATCTTGATTATGGATTTTATAATGGTCATGAGAAGTTTTAATAGCACTTAAGAAATAAGAAGTAGATAAAATCAAGGACACAATTTTTAAATATTTAACATAATTATTTAGAATCACTTAAACATTTAACACTAAATATGTATGTCTTAAAAACCAAACGGCAATACATGTGTAGAAAGTAGAAACTAAAATAAAACACTAATAATAAGGCGAAGAGACCATAGATGTATATCATTCAAACAAGAGTTCACAAGTTGTAGAGATCCTAGGAACCTTGGATATCTTTTTTAAAATTTGGTACTTATCTCCTTCTTTCCATGAATTCTGGCAGCATATAGTCATTTTATTTAACACCTTTGCATTCCGCAAAACATATATGGCAAACCGAATATCAGCATGATATCCAAAAAAATTCCTTAGAGTGCAGGCTCTTAGATGCGATGAAAGGCATCCAGGAACGGTTTCTGGGTAAGGCGGATCTGGTAGAATCATTGGCCTTGTTAATTTATCCTGAAAGCAATTCAAGTATAACAAAGAATAAATTAATTTTCAATAATACCAACAAAATAATTGGAGAAAACAAAAAACCTTAATGTTCCAATCCACTAACCCCTCCAACATCAAGAACTTGAAGTAAGGGAGAGTTGTTGAGCAGTCTAAGTATCCAAATCCATTTACATTGATCCACAAAGAGCTCCATGTGAATTAGATTGGGGAAAGTGACACCAAGAGGAATGAAACTTTGCTGCAACTCCAAACCCTTGATTTGCAAGTGGTGAATATTAGGGCAGCCAGAGATAATCATCTCAAGATATTCGCCTTTGGTGAACCTAATCGAATCAATATGCAAAGTTTTGAGGAGTGGTAAATGTACTGTTGAAATACGATCCACACTTAAGTTCTTCAACTTGAGAACAACGAGGCTTGAGCATGTTAAAATTGCAGTGGGCAACTTCACGTGAGAATAAGAGAAGGGTGAGAACTCAATGGTCTCAACATTCTGCTGTATGGCGATTTTGAGCCACAAGTTTATATCACCTGAAGCAATGGAAGCACTCCTATATTTGAGGCGGAAACTGAGAATGGGTTGGGTGGCATCACGCGAAAGTATAACTCCGAAAGCAAAGGGAACGAAGCGATCTAGTTTTCTCTGGACCTGGAAGGGTGAGTCATATCGAGGTCTACTGTGGGAACTGAGAGCCAAAGATCCTTCCACCTTCTCGACAGAGTGCTTGTTGCTGTTACAACCGTTTGAGATGGCAGAAACGAAAGGATGTGTAAAAGAACACACTAATTCTATCAACTCCCGACATGGCTAATGCTATTGCAATTGCTATTGTTGCCTTCAATTCAGTGGTGAGAGAAGTAGTCAACAGATATTTATATGGAATTTCACCGAAATTCTAAACCCTAAACTGTATTCCTAGTCAAAGTCGATACTAGGGTTTCACCTAGCAAAAAATCACTAATGGAAATATGTGTCAAGATTTAATTCACAACGGGCGTTAAACGGACGAACTCAACCCAATTAAACCTATCCGCTTAGGCACGTAAGTTAAATGAGTTGATAAGACTCGTTTAATTCGTTTTGTTTCAAGGGCATAATTTTTCAGCACGATATATAGGTTACCTGAGCGGCTGAGCTGGTCGTTTATAATTATTTATTTATTTATATATTTTAAAAATAATTAAATAAAAAATTCAACTTTTAGCTAGAAACAAAAATAAAAATTTGAATAAAAACAATATTTTCTTAGAAAAAAATTTGGAAAACAGTTTTTAATAGATAAATCGAATTTTTGGATTAAACTGAAGAAAAATATAGGTGTATTTTTTTTGAAAAAATTAAATACAAATAAACATGCAAACTATCAGCTACAATTTTTCAAACTCACAGAATACATAAATTGATCTATTTAATTATTTATTTATATATTTTTATAAAATAATTAATAAAAAATACAATATAAAATTTTGAAAAAAAAATTTGAACAAAAAATAGCATTTTCTTAGAAAAAGATCTTAAAAAATAAATTTTTTTAGAAGATAAATTGAATTTTCAAATAGAACCAGACAAAAATATAAAAAAATATTTATCTTTTCTTAAAAAAATTCAAAAATCAAAAATTAAAATAAACATACTAGTCTGTTTAGCTCAAGGATTAGTCCATCTAACCTATCATTTTCACGTATTATTTTCGCATTTTTAAATGATCTAATTGCTTTGGGAAAAATCCACGAGAGGGTAAATAGCTTGACAAGTTCAGCTAATTTTAAAGACTTTATTCACAACACCATAACATTATTGTCCATTTACACTCATTATTATTTTCGTGGGTAAAAGTTTAATTTTTAAAGTAATTGATTATTTAATTTTGTATTTAGAAGATAAGATTATTAAAATTTATTCTTGATATAATTTTAAAATGGTTAGGCTTATGACTTACTCCCAATTTTTAGAATAAAAAGGTTTTAGCCTTTAATATTTTAATGAATATATTTTAAATATTTAAATTTTAATTTTAACTTTAATCTTACCTTAACTATAAGTTTTATGATAATATTATATGTACTATTATACATCTTCATACATCTTATTTATATCACAGAAAATATATAAATATTGGTACAAAACTAAACACATAAATATAACATATAATAGCACATAAATCAAAATAAAAGAAAAAGCAAAAGATATATAAAAGTACATAGTGATATATATTAATTATAAGATTTAATTGTTAAATAAAACTTCACATCCAATGAAGTCTATCTAAAATATGATTTAAACCCAATTTGAAAATTACATTGTCAGAAGAGTCAAGTGACTGGAAACAAAATAATTCTCCATAGAATCTAATCCTTGAATTCCAGGTAGTATATTTCATACTTGAAGAATAATTCAGTTGACAATATGCACTTTAAATTATGATTATAAAAAAAAAAAAAAAAATTGATACTATGGCAATTATATATCGGCATATATATACTATGGATCTACCATTGAAATAAGTACAGTACAAAATTGTTGATAATGTTGGTAAGTCATAACCTGGCACTTGGGATGTTATAGAGGGTAGCATGTGCAATATACACCAAACTCCCAGATTTGTTCAGTTTAAACTCTAGTAAAACCAGAGTCAAATTTCTTCCGTCCACAGTCAACTACCACTTCTTCCTGTACCAACAATATCAATACAAGTAAATAAGTAAAAATAATTAGTTATTCATCTTTAAATTATTGGAGAAACCAGTGTTTTAAAAATCGGACCGAACTGGCCGGTTCGACCGGACAAACTGGGAATTTATCCCTTATTCGATCCGATTTATGGTAAAAATCGGTTGGCAAAAGACCGATCAAAAAATCAATGAACCGATAAAATCAGATCGGTTTTTGACGATTTTTAGTAAAAAGTTTAATAATATTATATTTTAATAATTTTAAATTATTTTATTATATATTTAAGTAAATCAGTCCGACCTCGGTCGAACCTTAAAATCCTTGAACCAATCATTCTACCAGTTCAATGACCGATCCAATTTTTTTAACCTTGGGAGAAACGGTTTAATTTCACTTATTTATGGAGAAACTTATTGGAACTCTAAATTTTAATAAATCAGAAAATAATTTAATCCTTCTTAATTATATTTTTTACTTCAACATGTTATTTTTTTAGAAGGTACTAATTTTTATTTAATTGGTTAATTCTACAGAGATTATGATGATTAATTATTTAATTATGCATATTATAATGGTCATGAAATTTTAATGGCACTTAAGAAGTAGATAAAAGCAAGGACACAATTTTTAATTATTTAACAGCATTTTTAATTTTTTTCCTTTTTAATTTTATAAATTTTAAAATTTTACTTAATAGTAAAAAATATAACTTTGATTTTAACTATACTTTTTTATATTATAAAAAAGTTTATTGCCACAAAAAATGCATCTATTTATTATTCCCTTAATTAATACGTTAGTATTTTCTCTCACTTCACTAATATCTTCACTCTCTTCAATTATTGCAATTTTATTTAATTTGGATTTATCTTTTGTCTTCTATTTCAATTCTCTCCTTTTTCTCTCTTATTTATTGCTTCAACATATATTTTGTTCTACACAATATTTCATATTTTCATGCATTATATTATTCATTATCCTTTTTTAAAAATATAATCTCAATATATAAAAAGTGTTGAACATTATTCTATTCCTCTCTATTCGTTAATTAAAAATTATTTTAGTGCTTTAACATTCTAGAGGTATTTTTTAAGCTTTTCAAGATCTTCAAATAAAAGTTTTAAAAAATACATCATCCTTTTTATTAAGGTTAAATACATATCTAAATTATTTTATAAACACACTTAAAATTATTAATGACACATATTTACTTTTACATATGTAGTATCGTACTACCATTTCTTATGCAATACAGATATTACATTTTTAGCCTATGAATTAGTTTATATAGATGATAAAATAGAAAATTTAAGTGTTTGATTAGTCATTCAAGAAATAGATATCACTATTTTTAAAATCAAATCGGTATGAAAATTCATTTATATATTATAATTTACCATGTAATACACGTATAAAACAATAATAATAAAAGGTATGTTCCTAGCTAGTAATTTTAGCTGTGTTCTTAATTCTGTGCGTTATATAGAAAGAATAAAATTTTGAAATATTCGTCAATGAAATTAAATGTATATAAAAAAGTTTGACTCATAGTACACTTACCATAAAATGCGTGTAAATTCATTTAATTTTCTCCATAAAATCAGCATTCCAAATTTGAAGTATTAGCAAGTGCTCGTAGAGTCATAGTACACTCATCATTAAAAATAGGTGAATAATACTATATCCTTATTTAGAGGATAATTTATCTTTTCTAATCTATAATTTATAATTAATTTAATAAATAATTTTTTTAGTATTTAATATATAATCTTATTTAAATAAATTTTTTTTATGATATTTATATTTTTTTAAAAGATAATCACATAATATAACATTTTTTTTAGTTCTTTTTTATCATAAAAAAAGAAAAAATGATATAATATATTATTTTTTCATTCTATATGATCATTCTAAATCAAATTTAATGAAAAATATAATATAGATAAATAGTGATATATATTTCGATCATAAAAAAATTATTTATTAAATTAATTATGAATTAATATACTGTAGAGAGTAATTTATTCTTTAAAAAAAAAGAGAATACCGTAGCATTCATCTTAAAATTATTAGGATTTAGGTAAAAAATATAAGAGAATTACTTAAGATATATAATTAATAGGAAAAAAAAAGAAAAATTCAGCTATAAATTGCTAGCTTCAATTGAGGTGTATAACATTTCAATTTTCAACAATTCTAAGAAAGAGATATTAGAAGTTAGAAGTGTGTGTTGACAGCGATGCCTCGTGGAACTCTTCAAGTCATTCTTGTCAGCGCAAAAGGTCTTAAGGACGCTGATTTTCTCGGTAAGTATAGTCATGCAATTAAATTAAAAATGGTCTAGAATGTAATTAGATTAACTTAACACGTGATTTATTTAATTTAATTTGATGAACAGGAAAAATGGATCCTTATGTGATTCTGACTTATCGAGCACAGGAGAATAGAAGCAGCGTGGCAAAAGGTTTTTTACTTTGTTTTCTCTTTGATCATATAACAGCATGGATATTATTATGGGAAGCGGATAAGTGTTTCGTGGTATCAGATGTCAGTGTTTTTAATCGTTAATTTTAAATTGATTTTAATTATAAAATATTATATGATTAAAATCAAGGACTAAAAATATTGAAATATCTTATATTATGTAACATTGATCCGTTTCATTATTATTATTGAAGTTACAAAATGATTGATGTGTGTGTAGGTGGAGGATCTAACCCTCGTTGGAATGAGAGTTTTCTTTTCACGGTTTCTGATAATGTTGCTGAGCTTAATCTGAGGATTATGGACAAAGATACTTTTACAAAGGATGATTTTGTTGGTGAGGCAAGGTGAGTCCATATAACTCCAAATTATGTTCTTCTTAATACCAACCTAATTATGTACAAATTAGATGTAGATGTATGTTAATATGTTATACCTGCTACATCTGTTGAAAAATTATAGCTTGCTAGTGCATTTGTTTTATGTATGGCAGAATTCCCTTAGAACCAGTTTTTGCTGCGGGTAGCATTCCTGAAACTTCTTACAATGTTGTTAAGAAGCAGAATTACTGTGGGGAGATTAGGCTGGCTCTCACTTTTAATCCTGAGGTAATTATTAATTAATTAATTAAATTCATGTACAAAAATCACAACATAATGCATACATACTTGCATAGCCTACTTAGCTATATGGCGTTTCTTTTACTTTAATTTAATTTTTGAACACTATAATAATTTCGACAGATAACTCAAACAATTGTTGTAGTGAAAAAGCTTTTTATTAATTGAGAAATAATATATATTAAGGGTTCAACATTTTTTTATTAATATTAGCTAATACTTAATTAACATTTTATTTGTATGCTGTTAGAAGAATTTAGAGTTTAATTAAGGTCTAGAATTTAGTATTTAGATGTTTAGAGTATTGACTAAATGTTGATAAAAAAAAAATAATAAATTTTGTGAGTCACATAATAACGTTACTCTTATTATTTATTATCATAGTTTTTTTTTAATGAAAATACAAAATCTGTAAAGTACTTTTCATTTTAGAAATAAAAACAACTTTAAGAGAATTATAAGTGATTAACATTTTTGTTCTTTATTATTGCTTTTTACTTTTGAATTGATATTTACCACTTCTCTTCATTTTACACTATAAATGTTGCCCTTAACATTTCCTTATACTGATGATGATTACGATTTAAAATACCAAAATCCTTAAAATAAATTTTTGAATCTTATGTTTTATATATAACTATTATATTATATTTTATTTTTATTTGATCTTATCTATAAATTTTCTGGTTCCGTCTCTATCATTATTTATGTTGTTTAATTTATCAACTTGCTGTTGCAGTGGTAACTTGGGTGATATATGACCTCCAAGATCGAGCAAAGCTATATATATGGGAGGATGAAGATACATGATGGGAATGAATAGAGTTATAGAATAAAAGAGGCTTTTCAAAAAACTTTATGATATAAGTATCACAAAATTGTTTCATGAAATATTTGACAATCATCTTTCCCAATAAAAATATTATCGTTTGATTCTGTTGAATTCCTTTTTGATTTTTAAATTCTTTCACTTTTGTTTTGGATATTGGGCCTGAACGGCCCAAATCTACAATGAATCGTTGAATTTTAATTGCCACTCAATGGCCAAGATTCATACTCGGAACGGCCCATAACTCTATTTGGAAAATTCACACGAGATCAAATCAAATCAATAATGATCTCGTACGGATTTATTCCCCCACAATCTCATCCGATAGATTCATATGAGATCAAATCATATGTCGTACGAATTTATTTCCTAAATAATAGGATCAAAATGGGTATATAAAGAGGAGATCAGCTATTCTCTCATGTACGTCTTCTAAATCCTATCCATTGCTTGACACCTCCCGTTACGCTAGTAATTCCAAAACCCCTCTAAGGTACCTTCCGTACAACTTCCAATTTAATTCCTAGTCTAATTAAAAAAGCGGAAAATGATATTTCTCCTTCCCAACAATAATATATAATATATTTATTATATCGGGAAATGCTCAAGAACTATATATTAATTTTAATGGGTAAAGTATCATTTACGTCCCTAACGTTTGGGATAAGTTTCAAAGATGTCTTTAATGTTTAAAATCTTTTATTTGTATCCCTAACGTTTTGAAAAAGTATCAATTTTGTCCTACTATCAAACAATTATAAAAATTACTAATAAAGCCATATATGTATGAGTTAGTTTATAACACCAAAATATTATAAGTGACGTATTCACTTCATTCGTGTTCATTATTATTTTCTACACTATACAAACACAACACAAAAACCAAAAGAAGAAAAACATGTAACGATTTTTCTTCCTCACCCAAACTTTATCCTTTTTTAGTTATTCGAGTGTGATTGTAGTAAATATTGGCTCTAGAAAGTTAATAGTTAATTTATTTTACATTTGGAAGAATATATTATTGGGATTTATACTAATAGAATTAACGGTGGGACAAAATTGATACAATTTCAAAACGTTAGGGACACAAATAAGACGTTCTAAACATTAGGGATATCTTTGAGACTTACCCCAAACATTAGGGACGAAAACGATACTTTACCCTATTTTAATTTTTTTGTTGGCTATCATTTTAGTAATCTAACACTTTTAGTTCAATATAGTTAACTACTACAGGCCAAAGTCAATAACTCAATATATTTTGCTAACATGTAACATTGTTTGTTATTGGTTTTGTTTGAAAAGTTGTTTGAATATCACATGTTTAAACAATTTTTTAAACGAATAAATAAATAATATAGATAAATAATGAAAAAAAGAGGTTTAATTAAGTATATGTGATTTTTTTTTCTGTGCCAAATATTTCTGAGTTTGATAATATGATCTTCTTTGTTGAATTGAAACCCCCAGAGGACATTTTAATACATACGTATAACGAATTTAAGATATTAATATATAATAAATCCTTCGTGAAAGTCGCTTGTTAATTTTTAAACCGACACAATTATATTATAAGAGAACAATGTGACTCTTGAGTAATATTGAACTAACTATATTTTTTAACCCATGCATAAGAGCACTATATGTAAGTCAAATTAATATTTTCTTTAAAAATATATATATATATATATATATATATATATA
>JASCZI010151961.1:4588-14881 GCA_036250425.1 Stylosanthes scabra | reverse complement strand
ACAATATATATATATATATATATATATATATATATATATATATATATATATTAGGTTTGTTCGGAATTTCGACGGAAAATAGAATAATATTAATGGGGCAAGATATATTGAAAAACCCATTATGTCTGATTTGAATACAAACGTGCATGCTAATAATAAAATATCAATAATTCTAGGTGAACAAGTAGTTTTACCAACCAAGTGATTAACCAAGCAAACTTAAACATGCGCTTTTCTCTTAATATAATGTCAAATTAAGTGTTTTAATCAAGCAAATAACCAATCAAATATGTTGCTTTTCGTTTTTCATTTTCTTAGTTTTATTTGCGTGATTCATCATCGTTTTCGGCTTCCTCTGTTGTTGGATTTCGTTCTGCAACTTTCATCATCGTTTTCCTCTTCGTTTTCTGTTGTTAGAAAAAGAAGAAGAAGAAGAAGATGATGATGATGATGATGATGATGATGAAGATGATGATGCAGACATGGAAGAAGGAAGGAAAGAAAAAGAAGAAGAATATGCAGATGCAGACTTGGAAGAAGGAAGGAAGGAAGGAAGAAGAAGATTTTATTTCTGCGCATTATTGCTTTCTGTTTCTGCACAATATTGCTTTTTATTTCTGCGCATTATTGCTTTCGATTTTCTGCGCAATGTTGCTTTCTTTTTCTGCGCAATGTTGCTTTCTATTTCTGCGCATTATTGCTTCATATTTCTGTACATCAACATCAGCAACAACGACAATGAAAACAGAGAAGAAGAAGAAGAAGAAGAAGAAGAAGATGATGATGATGATGATGATGATGATGATGATGTTGTTGTTGAAGGTGATGATGTAGATGTAGACCTGGAAAAAGGAATGAAGGAATGAAGGACGGAAGATGAAGATGATTTTATTTCTGCGTATTATTACTTTCTGTTTATGCGCATTTATGCTTTCTATTTCTGCACAATGTTGTTTTCTATTTCTGCGCATTATTGCTTTCTGTTTCTGCGCATTATTGCTTTCTGTTTCTGCACAATGTTGCTTTCTATTTCTGCGCATTATTGCTTTCTGTTTCTGTGCAATGTTGCTTTCTATTTCTGTGCATTATTGCTTCATACAGCAACAACAACAGCAGCAACAACAACAACATCAGCAGCAGCAACAACAACATACAACAACATCAATATAAAACAGAGAAGAAGAAGAAGAAGAAGAAGAAGAAGAAGAAGAAGAAGAAGAAGAAGAAGAAGAAGAAGAAGAAGATGATGATGATGATGATGATGATGTTGAAGGTGGTGATGTAGATGCAGACCTGGAAAAATGAATGAAGGAAGGAAGGACGGAAGAAGAAGATGATTTTATTTCTGCGTATTATTGCTTTCTGTTTCTGCGCATTTATGCTTTCTATTTCTGCACAATGTTGTTTTCTATTTCTGTGCATTATTGCTTTCTGTTTCTGCGCATTATTGCTTTCTGTTTCTACACAATGTTGCTTTCTATTTCTGCGCATTATTGCTTTCTGTTTCTGCGCAATGTTGCTTTCTATTTCTGTGCATTATTACTTCATACAGCAACAACATTAGCAGCAACAACAACATACAACAACAACATCAATATAAAATAGAGAAGAAGAAGAAGAAGAAGAAGAAGAAGAAGAAGAAGAAGAAGAAGAAGAAGAAGAAGAAGAAGAAGAAGAAGAAGAAGAAGAAGAAGAAGAAGAAGAAGAAGAAGAAGACAACGATGACGATGGAGGATAAAGAAGACGACGTTGACGAAGGAGGACGAGGAGGAATTGAATGTTCGTGAATGTGAAGAGTGGTGGTGAGAGTGGGAGAATACGTGGTTCGTTACGTTTTCGTTTCAATTAATGCGTGGGAGAGTGGTTGGTTACAATTAGCGAGCGCGTATATAAAATTACAACCTTTTTGAATAAATATGTTTTAATTGAAATCAAGTTTCACCTTCTTTTTAACTATATAAAATATTAAGTTATAAAAACGTTTTCCGAATAAAGCTAACCATACCAAACACACCTTAAGTCCATAAGCTTTGCAATTAATTATCCATTATAGATCCATGACTCGAGTTATTGCCTAAATACATGAGAATATTGCTCTTTGAAGACTAAGCAATCATAGCTGCAATCATAGTAGTGAGGTTTGGATAAGTGGAAGGAGATTCTTCAATTTTTCTTGACGTAGTTGATCCATTAGTAGCAGCAACAACATGATTGTTTGATGCTTTTAGCTACTTTAAATATAAATAAAATTTTATAAACAGATAAAATAAAAAATAAAAACGAATTTACTACGAATCATACTTAGATATTGTCCATGAAATTATATTTCATATATAATTTTATTATATTTCTTGATTTTTCGCTTTTTTTTTTTAGGCCCCTCGTGTTGCAAACAATATTAAAAAAAATGACTACAATGAAAGTAATTTGAAATATACGAGACTGAATTGAAAAAGTTAAGATTAATTTGAAGAAATTCAAAACACAAATGACTAAATTAGAAAAAAAATGTAACAGAAGAGATCAAATCAAATTGAGAATTTTTTTTTTTTACAAAATTGAGAGAGTAAATTTCCAAAAAAGAAAAATTAACAATTGACGTTCAACAACCACTTCAAAATTGTGTCCAAAAAAACAACCACTTCACACAAAAGAAATACACATATAATTTTAAAAAGAAAATAGTTTTTACGAAAAAATTACGTGATAAAATGAAGAAAATAAAAAACGTTATTCGTATATAAAAGATTAACTATCAAATTTACTATTATGCATTTCTCTATAAATATATGTGTCTTATATACTTTCAATAGTAGATTTAAATTTGAAAATCCAAAATTGTATGTGAAATAATTAAAAATAATCTCTATATTCCAAAGGTGTGTATCGTTGTGGCCCCTTTTTCTTGCAACTAAACATGGATGAGTTGCTCATACTTATAGAAGAGATATTGTAATCAAATATGAAAATTTATTTATCTATTTGTTGAGACTTGAGGGAGAGAGAGAAAATGAAGAATGTAATTATTGTGACTAATGTATTAATGATCATTTTACTAATCTTCTCACTTAGAGAAATTTGATCCTTAAAAAAAGAAAATGTAATTATAAATAAAAATGTAATTGTAAACAATCATACTATAAAAGATAGTGATTATTATATTAGTTATTCATATAAAATACTTATTAACATATAAGATCAATTATTATGTACATATTAAAAATCCGGCAGTAATATTTATTTGGCATCTCAAATTTATTTATTATACTATTGTGAACGTATTTTATAATTCTAAACGTTTGATAGGTGTCTAAATATAAATGATTATCTGAAAACAAATGTACATATGTTTCCTTAAACGTATTATATTGCTTAGAAAAACACTATTCATATACACCCTTAGATTATTAATAATGACGCATAAATCTATATATTATGGTAAAGTAGTACTTTTGTCCCATTCTTTAGTAAGTCTAAAAAATACCTAATATTTAAAACATTCTATTTATATTTTTAATATTTTAAAATTATATTAATCATATTCTACTATCAACTTTATTAAAAATAAATTCAACAATTTTCTTTCTCAAATGCTATGTAACGGAGTGTGTGTGGGGGTGTGTTTTTTTTTTTCAATTCTCTCTTCATTTTTTCTTTTTGTTTTTCCTTTCATGTCTTTTTTTACATAATACAAAAGTCACAATATCCCCTAATTTTCGGTTCATGTAATATTTAAAAATTTTACAGAATTAAAAAATAAGTTGTAGTTCTAATTCTTCTTTTTAATTATATTTAAAAATTTTACAGAATTAAAAGGATCATTAGAATATAGAACGAATTAGAACTCATTTGCACTACTTTATTCTTGTAAATATTGAACTAGCACATTTCTCTTTTCATTTGTATATACAACAGTGAGATTATTGTTTTCTTTTTTATTATTAGTATACTCAAACTATTTTTTTCCTTTATTATCATTCTTGTAATATCTTTTGGTCTAAATATTTGTTGCTATTATTTTTTATACAATAATATCATTAACAATAAATATTAAAAGAAAATGTTAGTGATGTATAAATTGATTAAAATACCCTTATCTTTAACCTCTAATACTCCTCCCAACAAAACACAGTCAATTTCTGCTGCTCTTTCTTCTAAATCCAAGACTCACAAGTAATCTCGCTATTTCCATCTCCATCACTTAGTCATAAGAAAGATAAAACAGAGATTATCATCAACACTTGGAACTCATAGGGGTCTTGAAGAGGAAACGCAGCGACAACCACCTACCGTGAAGAAGAGCCCCAAGTCAATGCCTTTTCTTCGTGGCTTCATTGCTATTAATCCTTCTGACACCACCAAAGAAACCCTTCTATGAAGTCCCTTAACCAACTTGAGTCACTAAGGAGAGTAAAAAAGTCCATTGGAAAGGATAATAAGGTTCTTTAAGGTAATAGTAACAAAGAAGCTGGTGTTAGGTGCTTAGATTACCCAAACCATAAGGAAAATAATATTCTCAAAAGAAATAGTCTTGGAAGCTTCCAATGGTGGGCTGTGTTTGATTTAGAGAATGGTGGCATTTTCATAATGGAGATGAAGATTCTTGAGTCCCTACACTAATTACCAGTGGAATATTTCAATTTTACATTGGAATATTGTTTTACTTTTACGTTTTGGTGATGGTAGAAACCAAATTACAAATTTTGTTATGATATAAAGACTTAATTGAAAAAATATATATACAAGGATTTAATAAAAAATTTCGTGAATTAACAAATTAATTTAATTTAACCTATTAAATGTTGTTAAAGATTTCTTCACTTTATTCGTGTGACATATAATTTGAAAACCACTTATTATGTGGGTTGTCATAAATCCCGCCGATAAATAATACTTGCATCTTGGGTTTTGTACATCCATTTGGCCTTTCTTTTGTTTTTTTCTTTCTTTCTTAAACATTGGCACGAAATGTGTTTTATAATAATATGGGATTTATTGTTAGTTAAATTTTTTTAAAAATACAATTTTTGTTATTTGAATATTTGAAAAATTAAAAAAATTGAAAACATCTTCTAGTCCTTATATTAAATTCCAAATCAATTCTCACCGTTGGTTCCGAGAGAAATAAAAAATGATTATTAACGATTTAGAAATCAATTTCAAATTTAAGATCAATTTAAATCCCTATAAAACTATAAATATCGATTAGATAATCGTTACTAACGATTTCCTAAAACCTGCTAACGATTTGAAACTCAATCTCAAATTTAAGATCAATCTAGACCCTTAAAAAACTATAAATATCGATTAGATAATCCTTACTAATGATTTCCTAATACCTGCTACGATGCCCATATTTATCAAATACACCACTTTGCGCCAATATACCAGTATTTCAGAGTCCCCCAACCACAACCATTGTCGTTTAATTTTTACTTTTCCATTTATTGAAAATTTAATGTATCAAGATAAAAGGTTTGTCTAGATATATTAATATTTTAATGATTAATGAACAAAAATATACAAAGTGAATATCTCATAAAAGTACTTATGAATACCACATAATTAACTTACATCATTCATCTTTTTTCAAACACCTCATCATTCTAGTATTTCTATTTTTCTGTATAACATGCTTTTCTACTTACCAAAACTTTTTCAGTCATTTTAAATTACATACTTTTTCATAGTTTGAGCATGGGGTTTCAATCTATACTACAACCTCAGCCAAACATGATAACAATTTGATAATAACTTATTATCTTCATACAAACATCCCCTTTTACGCTAACTTATTACTATTTTCACTTTCTGTTACAACCAAATTAAAACTCGGACGGTACTTTTAGACTACCAATTATCTATTTTATCAAATCAAACAAATTACAAAATGAATTGAAATTAATATCTATTTTATTATTGGCCAGTTACTTATATAAATAGCATATAATAAGACCGGACAAGGTAAATTATGGTTCTAATTTAAGTGCTGAGGTGCCTTTTGGAGCTACCTCCCTCGCATTCTATTTATTAGGCCAAAGTGTTGCTCATCCATCGTGGAAGGAAATGAAACTTGTTCCCAGAAAGGATAAGTTGCTCCTCTCCCAAGATAATCATGCCAGAACAGAAATCATTTTTATTAAGTAGTTGTTGTGAATTGCATATTTGATTTTATTTGTTTTTTTATTAGTGTGTTATTAGGACATGACATTTGATTAGTGTGATACAGGTTGTATTTTTTACAATTTGATTGAGGTTTTATTTTTTTTTTAATGTCATTTTGGTCTTTTAAGCCTCATTTGGTTACGTGAACGGAGAGAAAAATTGAGAGATTGAAACTTAATATGTTATTGGTAGTTAGAGGTTAATCTCAAACCTTCAAAAAGTGAGGACACAAAAGATGAAAATTTTTTGAGACAAAGTCTAAAACGTAACTTAATAACTTTTTTCCTCAAATATGCTACTCAACTATTAAAATTTCAATACTAATTTTTGTTTTTTTTTTTCATCGACTTATTTCAGTATCTATCTCTTAATTTATATCTTTAGTACATTTTAAATTAAACACAATACACAAATATATTTAATCCATGTTTCCCAATTTCTATCTCTCAGTCTTACGGATAGCAATTTTCCGCGCTAGAGCAAATACTTGTAGGTAATTATCCGTCGAAGGTGTGTATGGGGAAAATTTGTACCCACGAGAGACAAGTACCAATTTATTAAACCGGAAGAGAGCGTGTAACCAATATAATTTATTTATTTATTTTGCTAACATTGAGTCAATTAATCAGGAGATAAAAATTAATATTCTTATATTTTGTTTGGTGATATGATGAGAAAAAATAATAGGACCATGTATTTATCTTTTTTTTCTCTTAGTTCAAAATTTAAAAAAAAAAATAAAGTAAAATAAATTGAATAAATTTAGTTGTATATGCATTCATATATTCATCATGTGTTTTTCAATTTAATAGGATCATGCACAAAGCACAAAAATAATGAAATCTAGTATAGAAAACCTGAATCATAGTAAAAAAAAATAAAAATTGTTTTATTGGAATAATAAATACATATACATGTAGTATTATCGAAAAATATAATTATAAATAGTTGATAGTAATAATAAAAAAAATGAAAAAAATAAGTTGTATCTTTGCTTAATGTATTTATGTCCTTTCTATGGAAATAAATACAAAATATATTAATTTAGTATCCTAAAACATAATATATCTTTCCATATCTTTGTGTCTTTGTGTGAGCTTCAAACAAAGCCAGCCTAATTGAACACCAAATGTGAATAAAAATTGATGGGGTTAAGCTTTTCCCATTAAATATTACGGAGAACTTCAACCTCAAAGTGAGATTCAAATAAACGCTTTGTCTTTCTCTCTGACTCACACCCAACAAAAGAAGGAGAAACACAATGGCCGATCAACTCACTGACGATCAGATCTCTGAGTTCAAGGAGGCCTTCAGTTTGTTTGACAAGGATGGCGACGGTTTCTGTCTATCTTTCTCTATTTCATATTTACATAGATCTATCTTATTCATTTTCACGCTTCGGGATTGCATCCATATTATTTTGATCTCTGCTTTTAATCTTTTTTGTTGTTAGTTGCATTTTAGTTTCAAGGGAACAAAACTGTTGGCGTTATTTCGTTTTCTATTTTCCTTTTCTTATTTGGTTGACGAGGGGAAAAAGAGCAAGAAATTGAAGAAAATGCTAATTTTTTTTCTTCTTTTCTTTCAATCTTCGACTTTTTGAGCTTCTAAATGAGGAATTTTACAAATTAAATACATATGTTTATCGTGACACGTTTTAATGTGCATCTTGCTTTTTCTTTGCTAATATGGAAGAACTTAGAGAACGAAAATTATTAGAAATTTGTAATACGATTCATAGTGTTTAGTGTTTTGTTTTCATTTTTTATCGTGTTTTGTGTCAAAACCTTGAAGAAATCTGGGAACACCAACCAAAATTGATTGATTGAGAAATTAAAGTCTATTATGAAATCATTTAATTACCTTTTACAACCTAAAGTAGTATTTTAGTTCAAAATTACCTTATTTTGCATTCTTTAATTACTGCTTGGACAATATTAGATGTAATGAGTGTGTCATTATTGAGGTTACAGAATGAAATTATGGATGTTAAGTTAGATGAGATAACTTTGCTTATTGTCTCATTAGCATTACCCATTAGTCCCTAATGTTTTAGGTTCCTAATGTTTACATGACCTATTGTTGTTACAAATGGATTCAATGTTATTCTGCGGTTGAATATAAGTAAAATACTTCACCTCCATTTATACAATAAAAATATTGCTAATTAAGATTTGACCTAAACGTTAGTGATGAGGTTAATACAAAATAGTTCTTTACGGTGTTATATATGTGTGAACTTGCAGGTTGCATCACTACTAAGGAACTGGGAACCGTTATGCGGTCATTGGGTCAGAATCCAACTGAGGCTGAGCTCCAAGACATGATCAATGAAGTAGATGCAGATGGAAATGGTACTATTGATTTCCCTGAGTTTCTAAATCTTATGGCTAGAAAGATGAAGGACACTGATTCAGAGGAGGAGTTGAAAGAGGCGTTTCGGGTGTTTGACAAGGATCAAAATGGTTTCATCTCTGCTGCCGAGCTTCGCCATGTGATGCCGAACCTCGGGGAGAAACTCACTGATGAAGAAGTCGATGAGATGATCCGCGAGGCTGACGTCGATGGAGATGGCCAAATAAATTATGATGAATTTGTTAAGGTGATGATGGCCAAGTGATCATTGCATCTCCCACAAACACTAAAGCAATGTTGTTAAGAATATATATATATTAAAAAAAGGGATATGGTTGAGTTGTATAACATTGCTTCTTAGTTGTAGTTTTCTTCTACATTTTCATGTGATGGTTCTGAATCCATACCTTAGTCATCAGTTAGTGGCAGCATTGCTAATTAGTGGTTGTGTCCTGGTTTGTAATATTAATGTCTTTTTTTTAAAACTCATTTTTGGTGAATTTGATAAGTCATGTATGATATTATACATTTAGCCTCTTAGTATGGGAATTTCATAATTAGGATGAAGTGTAATCATATAGAAACACTAATTTTATAAATCTTTTGGGGTAGATTGGTGCAGCTTGGTGGACTAAGGAGTGGCCGAATTACCTAACTGATACTTTTTTTTAAAAGCATTTATTATCAAATTGCTACTATTATTTATCAATAAGACATCATTATCTCTTGGTGGCTTTACTTGTTTATTTTCATTGTTGACATAGGTGCTTTCTGCTTTAATGTCGACATTAGTATTAAAAAGAACGACACAAATAATGCTATTGTAGCAAATAGTAAAGTTCTGGGGGAGGTTCTTGAAAGTTAAAACAAGGTTGATTATCGGGCGTAATATTACATGGCTTTGTTTTCTTATCAGGAAACCAAAATTAAGTATTATGTGGAGGCTTGATAAAATTTGGTTACAAATATCTTAAATCCACATATAGAATAGGTTACATTTTGATTTATGCGGATAATAATAGGGTGGAACTCTAATTCTGTTCAACTCTAACTATTGTCATCCTTTAGAGTTTAATCTAGGGGGTTTTTATATTAGGATTTTGCTGAAGACATTGGTTAAGAGAGTACATAAAAAGTAGGATTATCCTAGGTGTACACCTAAATCAGCCACCAATGTATAATACTCATTGAAATACTAGCTGATTTTGGTGTGCAAATAGAATTGTTGAAAAAAGTTTTGGATTTTCCGATGTACTAAATGCATTGAAATTTTTAAAAGTTGACTTTTTATTTAAAATTTTTAAATCTTTGTAGAACCCTTAATTAGTAAATTTATTAGTAAGATTATTATTAAAATCCCACTATATATTCAAATATTTACCCATTCGAGTTGAACTAAGTGATTTTTCCCCACTCTTACCTGGCGCGTGCGTTACGCGCACAATCCCACTCCCCAAAATTTGAAAACTGTGAAAACACATGCAACTTCCTTTTTCCAGTTTCTCTGCAACTCAGCATCCTCCTCCTTCTTCTTTTCCTCCTTCTTCTTCCTTGTCGCGAAGTCCCCGCACAGGACGGCACGAACGAGAAAGGAAATCGGGACGAACGGTGCTCGTCGCTGGATTCTGTGAGAGAATTGTGATTTAATTCGGAGTCGCCACCAATCAATTTTTCCATTAAAAATAGAATGGCTAATTGGATGCCAAAATGAGGTCTGTGGTACCAGAGTTTGGATTCGCGAGTTGTTTGCGAATAGGGAATGTATTAGCACCA
>JASCZI010151960.1:0-20387 GCA_036250425.1 Stylosanthes scabra | reverse complement strand
CAACAGAGCCCCCTTATACTTTCCATATAGGTGTGTGCCGTCAACTTGGACAACCGGCTTGCAATGTCTAAATGCTCTAATGCAAGGATAGAAACTCCAAAATACTATACGTAATATTTTGAAGTCGGGAGTCAGGTCATCCCCACGATAAGCGCGTGCAGTTTCAAACTCCATAGCAGTTGCTGGCTCTTTTTGTACCATCGTCTCAAACCACGTTGACAATGCCTCATAAGAGGCCTCCCAACCCCCGAACATCTTTTCCACAGCCTTTTGTTTGGTCATCCATGCTTTTCGACAGCTTACCGTGTAATTGAATTTCGATTAGACCTCTGCAATCACAGATCTTATTTTGATGGAAGGGTCTGACTCAATCAAAGGCTTAATTGCTTCAGCTATCATATCGGAGTCGAGCTTAGAGTGATCCTGAGAAATCGTTGCTCTGGTGCAAGTGTGGCTACCATTGTACCTTCTTACCACCCAGCAAAACTTTCGTTTAATTAAGCTCACCCTTATCAGCCATGCACAATTCGCCGCATGCTGTACACATCGTGCATAAAATATAGTCGGCTCAGACTCCCTTACCCAGTAATCTACCCCTCTGGAAATCGTGTATTCCTTCACTGCCTTTATCACGGACTCTCTTAAATTAAATTTCATTCCAATGGCAAACTCTCCACCCGGGACATAAGTTGGACATATCACATCAAAACCGACCCATCTTTATTAAAGTTTCTTCTCAAAAAAAATAATTACAAGACACCATGTAAACTAACAATAAATTAATAACACTAATAGTAATCACAACAACTGTCACACACAAAGTCTTATAACAATAATAGTAACAATGTTGTTTATCATAGTAATGATTATAAGAATAATATTTTTTATTTAACATATACTTGGATTCATGTCTTCAACAAACTCTGGTGCCTTCATTGCATCTTCGTCTAAAACACGCATAAACGATGGTTCTTGAGAAGGCAGTTCATTAGCAAGAGCATTTGCAACATCCTCCACCTCTGACTCCGTATCATGTTCCAGCACGTCTTCTTCATTTGCATCGTCCATTTCATAGTTGCCTTCGAATTTTTCTTCACTGTCGCTATAATAACCGTCAAATGTCAAATCCGGCTGAGCCTCTTCCACCGCTCCAACGACATAAGGTATTTGTTCAAAATCTACATACAACTCGATCACAGACGCATGTGCCATGTTTTCTAAATAGATTGAAATCATTTGTTGCAAACTCACATCATCCATAATGGGTATTGTCTGAAACTGTATAAATCCCCCAAATACGAAAACAGGACGCCTATATAACATACTTTTCACAATTTTCATCACATTAGTCTCCACATTTTGACATATCATACTCTTAAGCTCTTCGAATAATACCATATGAGAAACAACCAAAAAACATGGATTATCACACATAAATATCATACCATCTGCTGTATGAGATACAATCTGATTATTATAATACACCCTCATATGAACTTCCATCACTCTACTAATTTACATAAGCAATATAAAAAAAAAAGGATAGACAAACTTACCTCCTACACAAAGCCAACGAAGTTCGAAGAAGGTAAGTAACACGAGAATGAACAAGTATCTGGACTCTCGTTTTTATACAATTTTTTTTCCAAACAATGCATCTTCAACGTATAGTTTTTTTTTTTTATTTTCAATGCGTCACACACGCATTCCATTTTGACGTAACAAAAAAATTCATCTCCATGCAATGCGTCAACTATGGATTTCTTTTCAAAAAGTAAAAACAAAAAAAACATGCAATGCGTCTTGGCCGAATTCCCTGTTGAATTAAAAAAAAAATAAAGTTGCAAACAATGCGTCTGAGACGCATTCTCTTTTGATTAAAAAAAATTACATGCTCATATTGAGATTAATCACCCAAGTCTTATCATATCATGGTTCATCACCATTGCTCTTTCCATATTCAAAAAAAGCAGCCAGCAATGGTGGTGGCTACTGGAGAAAGAGGCAATGGTAATGGGATTAAGAATTGTATTTTGATTTATTTTTTAAATAATAAGGATATTTTAATTATTTCATCATTTCAGTCTTCATTCAACTCAATTTTATATATTTTAAACTAAACATAATACACAAATTTAATTTAGTTCCAGTCTCTCAGTTTCAGTCCCCTAATCCCAATCTCTCAATGTCAATCTAGTTGCCAAACGCAGCCTTAGTTCACAAATTTGGATAGAAATAAAAGGTCCAAAGACATTACAAGAAGGGCATGAGGCATGCCTTCAAGTACATTCAATGCCTATAAGGTGGGATATGACAAACTTGAATAATGAGGATGAGTAGAAGACCAATCCGATAAGGCAACCCCACTGGTGGCTATACATCAATCATTTGTCAAAAAGAAAAAGGATATCAATCATAATTCATAATTGCATGGGGTAGCCACCAGCAATGATTGAATCTTTTCACCAATTACCCCAACAGACGAACTCGTTATTCTTCCCCAAGGAAAGTTGAACAATTATTTTCACCTTCATCAGTAAAATAATATAAATTTTTTTCCTTGCATAAATCCTCATGTTATGTACTACTTTTTCTCTACACTACACCTGTGAACTGTGATATGTGATAGCTACAGCCAAACAAACGGAGCACTAATTAATGCTATAAACACGCTAATATGACAACTTAACCCGCCTTCATATGTGCCGTGATTGTTGGCTTTATATTTTGCTACATTCATATTGCGGTATCCCCAACTCTGTAAATCAAGAAATAATTCGCTATAAATCTAAACTTTATTTAAGATTTTATCTCTGACAAAAAAAATTAATGCATACACTAGCCAGAATTTGAACGACACTTGTTTAAACAGATTTATGAGCTCACGACTTAACAAATCCAAATTAAATAAGGCAATTGCAATACTGATTATCACTATTACTAACGAATTTGATAACAATAGACTCATTCAGTGTATATTATTAATCATCAATGCAACAAAAAGAAAATATACTATGCAACTATAAATTAAAAGGAAAATATAATAAGCACAAAGAGAGAATGAAAATGGTTTAATTTGCAATTGCAAATGGTAAATACTAATACTACTATTAATACCAATTAAAATCATCAATAATGGCCATGGCAATATCACAAATATGCTTCAAAGCATTCTCTCTTCGAGAAAGTTCAGGAGGGTAAACCAAATCAGGATTCTCTTTGAACAAGTTGTGGCAAACATTGGGATAATCCTTGGCTGCAGCAACGTGCATGTATGCATAATCATATACCTGATCAGCCAAATCTTGAACAGAGGCTTGAAGTGACTCACCTGCATATGTGTACTTGTCCAAACACTCTTTAAGGACCCTTTTGTAGGAAGTGTCATTGGTGGCCGGGTCAAGCAACTGAGAAGACAAGTATGAAGAAGTGGATGTTGCATTGGCCATAGCAACCCCAACCATGATCATTGCTAGGCCCCTTGGGTCTGCATTTGAGCTTGTTGGATCTGATTTCAGGGAAGAGAAGCAGAGATCGTAGTACTTTGTGTGCCTGCATGTTTTCTTCATCAATTTGGTGTCTCCATTGGCATATAATCTTGTCTCTCCTATTACCAAAAATAGGAGAAGTAACAAATGGTATAACAAGATCTTAGAAGAAGCCATTATTAGAGCTTAGAAGTGTGCTGTGGTGATCAAGAAAATGTTGATGCCAACAAGTTTCAAACTTTACTTACTTGAGAAGAGTGATAACTTTGTTGGGAGCAGAGAGAGAGAGAGAGAATGTGTTATGTTGAAAACTTGAAATCCGGGTCAACAAAAGCTAACAACCGAGCTTATATGGATGCTTTTTTCTTCCTTAGATCTAGTTATTATCTCCAATTGTCTTTTAGTGTTTTATATATATATAATTTAAGGAATAAATTTATCAATTTACACCGACAGAGTTATTAAGTTAAGATTGCCTAATCGCATTACTATTAGACATCGAATTATGTAATGTTACTATATAGTAATTTAACATTCATAGACAATAATAATAAAAATGTTGATACAGTAGACATGTTTTTCTGGGTAACTTTACAACAAAGAAACTGCTATTGTTGTAGATATTTATATTAAAAAAATAATGGTATATAATAATTTACGTTGTAGGACTACTCGTGACATGTAGAAGTAATAATTTAGGTAGTTTGGTCCATGATGCATTGTTGCTGTGACATATGTAAGAATCTCCCTACTAGGCTAGGACATTATTATTGAAATATAGTCACATAGATAGTAAAAGCCTAATTAGTTGGTAAAAAGATCATATATGTATTGTTTTTCTTCTTGTCAGGTATAACAACCAGAGTCCAAATTAAAGTAGTCACGGGTTACAACTTACAACACAATTCTCAATCCAATATATAGAGAGAGGGCTCATGAGGAATTTTTCAAAAAAAAACATGCATTGTACAGGAATTTATGCTTCAGTAAAAGTGACAATTGTAATTATTTTTTTTTTAAAAAAATATATGTATTGCACAGATTTTTTTCTCTATTATAAAAAGTAAAAAACCAATTTTCATTCTCCATTCAACCTTATTCTTCCTCGTAACATTACTTGGTATCAACTAGGGCCGTCAAAATGAGTCAAATTTATCGAGCTAACCCATTTTATCCGTTTAAATGAGCGAACTTTTATTTATGAGCCTAAATCGTTTAAAATTTGGGCTTAAATGGGCTAACCCGTTTAACCCAGAAAAATTCGGGCTTAACTGAACTAGCCCACGGACTAAACGGGCTGGTCCATTTAATTAATTTATTTTTTCAAAAAGTAGCACTTTTTTTATTATATTTTTTCATATTCGACCCAAAAATCCAATTCATCAACTAAAAAATTTTGTTTTTTCTAAAATTTTTTTTGCTAAAAAAGATTTTTTTTTCAAAAGTAATTTTTTTAAATTAAAAATTAAAATATTTATTTATTTTTTTAAAAAATAAATAATAATTAATTAAACGGACCTGCCCGTTTACTCATCGAGCTGGCCATAAATTGATCGGGTCAGAAAATTTCTAGCCTGTATAAAATCGGGCTTAAACGGGCTGGGCCTAAATGGGCCAGGCTCGCCCGTTTGACAGCCCTGGTATCAACGTTGCATTCATCAATCATCCACGTCAGACGACAACGACTAATTCACAAAAAATTTTGTCGCTAACCAATGAGTTGTTGCATACACAAGACAGAATTTAAATTTATGACATTTATTTAAATAGACTAATAAATTAATCACTGGACCAATTTAGAATTTCTTCCCCTTTTTTTTTCATAGATCACTTATGATTTTATTTCAAGTAGTCAGTTCTTGCAATGTCATCAACAATATAATTCATTTAATGAGAACTTTTAACAGATTTTTCAGATAAACCATAAACATTTTCACACCTTATACTTCTCAAAAGTTTTCTCTATTACATCTCGGTCAAACTGTTACTTTTTATCGTTTTGTGAATAACTAAATATCCAAAAATGTCCTTATTAATTGTAATGAAATGACATAAAAAAGCAGCTACTAACTATGATCTCAGTAAATTTATATATTCACATATTTATCCTCTAAATATATTCATTATTTTTCCTCCACCCAAAGATTTTCTTAAAGACAATGACAGTGGCGGCGTCTCCTTCAACTTCATGTTTTGAGGACATACGGGACAATGACGCATGGAACTAACAATGATAGCATGGCCAAAGGCGAATGTTGATCAATGTCGAGGGGGAAGGCCAAGATGCAGGAGGAAGATCGTGACCCAAGCTCCGGCGACGGCGGTGGCAAATCAAAGAGGCAAACGAGTTGCACATTCAACCGTGGGTATATGCTCTCCGCTAGTAACAGTCATTGTAAATTGAAGCAGCGACAAGTACTAAGTTGTATTTGTGTCTAAAATAGAGAAAATATGAATATTCCTCCATGGGTATATGCAACTCGTTTGTCTCTGTTTTGCAACCACTCTTTGTTCAAGCATATTTATTTATTTAGTTTAATTACAATGTGGGTTGTGCATTACATTTGTGTAATTAATATAGATTTTTTATGGTTAATTTCTTATAGTTGTGCTTCTGCATATAAATTATCTCCATAAATGAGCATGATTCACTTTGATTTAACACTATCAATCTACAAAATCTTCAAAAAGGTTTTATACAAAAATACAGAAGTCTAAATTTTTAACTATAAAAAGAATTTTAGATGAATAAAAACTAAAAAGTGATAATAGAAAAAGATAAATTCTTAGATGAATAAAAAGAAAGTGTGGAGGAAGAGGTGAAACGAGGTCGTAGTACGTGCAAAAATAAAGATAAAGGAGGCCAACCAAGTAGGCCCTAAATCCGACTTAATGGTGGCAGCTAAAGCAAGCTAAACAAGGTTAACAAGCTGCCTTAGGAAAAAACATTGCGTAACTTATAACGCTACTAACGAGTGGTTATCCCAATATAAGGTTTACAAAATTGAGTCCACCGAAGATAACCAATTAAATCATACCCATTAATTACAGAAAGTTGAAATCTCAATGATCTGTCACATGATGTTACACATAAACAAAATGCCACAGGTGAAACTCTTCCTATAGTTTTGAATTACAGAATGACTCCAATCTGTGTAGTCATGCATAAATTATTGTTTGTGTGATAGCAAGCAAGACACTGTATAAATAAAATAAAAAACAAAAAAATTAGAAAAGAAAAGATTCTAAGCATTCATTCTGATGATAGAACCCAGTGACCCACGCAGGCTCTCTCCTTTAATCATGCATTCAAATGCTTTATTGATTTCTGAGAAAGGTACTTGATGAGTAATAAACTTCTCCGATCCCAGCTCGAGTTCCTGCCATAAAAAAAGGAATTTTACTCGTCAGAACTTGTTCAGAAGAAAAAAAAAAAAGAAGCTCCCCCATGTGATTAACCATGTCCTCAGCTCCGACAAAAATGTTGTTTCTCACGAGTTTAAACAATTCAATTTTCATGTCAAAATCAGCCATCAGCATATAATATATATAATTTTATTTTTTTATATATATTTTATATTTTAATATACATTATACATTAGTAATTAATTTTAATGTACACATAGCTTTATCCTTAATAAATAATAATAATACTTATCCGAAGCAACCTTTATTTTAGATAATTAATTAATTTATATATATATATAACCACACCATGGATCTACGACTTTGACACATTCAGAATATATATGTCACGGCAGCAAAAAACAAAATCTCATTCCCATTAGTCCATTACATACACACTAAAGCTATAGACTTGTAGTAGCTGTATGTATTGAGTTATATATATACAGAATCAACATTATATTCATCATTTAATGAATTAATGTGGCAGAGGTGGTGAAGATCATAAGCTAATTAAGACCAGAATTTATTATTAGCTGCAATTTCCATATTTAATTTGGTGCATGCTTAATTAAGTAGAGTATGTAATTGATTTTTGCACAAATAAAACATGCACGCGTTTTAGCTTCTTTATTCATAAATTGAAGTAATAATCTTTTTAGAATCCTTATTAATAATTCTCCATGTGTGAATGGATCAAGGTGCGGATCGGATATAGCTTGGACCATCCAATTATTCCATAAGGCAAAAAATAATTAGGATTTTTGTGGGAACATAGCATAAGAAAAGCAAGCCCACGCACCACGACGTTAATTAAATTAGATTATCTTGCTTGTAATAACTTGTAACATAATGAATGAACAAGATAATAATCACACACTAAGGTTTCTTTCTTATCTATACGATGGGCATAAAAGAGAGTAAGACAATGTTCTTAATTATAATTAAGAGAAAGTCTAGGGAACACATAAAGTTTGGAGCCCATGGAAACACATGACCTACCCAAACCCTAATCCCCTTCTCTATCACCGCTACTGCCACCATGAATACGCCGTCATCACTCGCATCGTCGCCACCACCATCGCGCTTCTTCTTCTTCTTCTTAGAATGACATAGAATGGCGTCAAAGGCGAATCTTCTTCTTCTTTTCTGCAGAATGGCATCGAAGGTGCAGAGAAGGCGTAGAGCAGAAAAACGATGGAGAAGGCAAAACGAGCATGATTGAGCGGAAGAAGAAGCCATCACCGTCGTGCCTCTTCTTGTTTGCGCGATCGCCGCCACCGCCGCCGCTTCTTCTTCTTCGCGCGGATCGCACGGTTCTGACGATGACGCCACCCTCTGTCACAGGTGGTTTTTCTTCTTCTTCTTCTTTCGGTTGTGTTGTTGTTGTGTTGCGGTTGTGGTGGTGGTGGTGGTGCAAGTGGTGATGGGAATGATGGTGGTGGTGGTGAGGTTACGGATGATAAGTGTATTTTGTTTCGGATGATAAGTTGAATCTGTTTTGGATGATAATTGTGTTGGTGAGAGTTGGTGGTGGTGGTAAAGTTTCAGATGATAACCATATTATGTTTCGGATGATAAGTTGTATCTATTTCGGATGATAGTCTTTTTTAGTTTCGGATGATAACTTTGGTCAATTTTGAATATAAAACCTAATTAAATTTATAGGCTCTCTAATTGCTCCCTAATCTTGGTTCCCTAGCATTACTCTTATAATTAATAACTAAGAGTTATAATAAGTTGCCTTTGAGATGATTCAATTCTTGTTATCCACGTTTAATAATGCATAATGATTAGTGGCACAGACCTAAGAAAAAGAGAAGGGGCATTTGCCCCACTGATGTTCTCAATTTTCTTTTAAATTTTTTTTAAAATATACATGTGTCCCACTTTTTTTTTTTTTTGGAAAGGTTGGTTTATTCTCGACCCAAATGGGAAGGTTTTTTCGGCTAGTGGCGACTCATCAGCCCCCTTCGGCAGTGCGATCAAGGACTAGTGAGTTCACTACATAGCAAGAGTTCTCAAATATGAATTACACCCCGTACAAACAAGTAAATCTACCCCCCATGCATAAGTAGCAGCTCATTACAAGTAATTCTCTAATGCTACTCTTATGCTCCCATGCTCCTATTATACATTCAATCTATTCATTTAACAAGTATTGAATATATCAATTTCATTTACCTGAGTTCACACGTTGATATTGAGTAACATCTATCATTAGTGCCTCCTCATCCATTTGATCCATCTGTTTTCCCCTGACTTGGCTAACTCCTCCCACTGTTCAATAGCTTGAACTCATTGTTTTGTTTGTATAGAATCTCCACTTCCTTAAATACTTGCATTTTATCACATGCTTTATTTTTCAGAAATCTGTTGTCCCATGTTGTGCTTTCCTCACGTTTTATCCAGCCAACTAAGTCCTTCTTGTTAGATATGAGAGTGATGCATTCATTGTCCACATTGACATCTTCAATTAGGAATTGGATTGCATTCTCAAGTCCTTGTAAATACGCCTCTCCATCACTACCACCCGCTATTTCTTCTCCCATCCAGCAGCTTATTATCCCATTTTCATCCGTGTAGTATCCCCCAATTACATACCTGTTTTCCTCAGCCATGATCAAAATGCATTGCCACCATAATGGTTTGGCTTCCTCTAATCTAACAAAACCAGTTTTATCTCTATTATCAGCCCACCTAGCCTTGATTTTTTTCCGTACTCCATAGTCTCACCATGTGATAAACCTGTTCCCATGCTCCCCCCCACCCTCCCACCTTGTTTTCAAAAGTAATGGAGTTTCTGTATCTCCACACAACCCATGGAATAGCAAATACTAGCATTAACCATCTAGTTTTCTTTTTTATGCCTATTTTTTGTCCCAACCAGCATACAAAACAACATCTCATGTTCTCACACCCCACCCAAGTGACTTCCCCCCATATCAGTGCTAACCACCAAAGTTTTACAGCAAAAGGACAATGAAGAAATAAATGATTTACCGATTCTGGTTCAGTGTTGCAGAGGACACAAGTGTCTTCCCCTTGCCTGACGATTCTTCTTTTGAGAAGTACCTCCCTAGTATTTAAACCTCCTGTTAGCACAAACCAAAGGAACATCTCAACCCTCGGTGGCACCAGTCCCCGCTATACATTATCGAAGATGTGCTTCATTGTTGGCATTCCCCACTGCCTTCCGGTTGCTGCCACCACAAAGGATTTGACGGTGTATTCTCCATTTGTATTGAATGTCCAGTGTGTTCTGTCTTGTATACCTGTAGAAAGAGAAACAGACTCTAACAGTGTATGGAACTCAGCTATTTGTACTCTCTCACTCTCGAAGAAATTCCTTCGCCATTGGAAGTTCCAGGCCCATTCAGTACCCACCCAAAACCCATATTCGAAGATGCAGCAGTCCTTCATCGTAGATATACTGTAAATTCTTGGAAATCTCTCTTTTAATGGGACTTCTCCTATCCACACATCATCCCATAGCCTCGTGGTTTTATCGTCTCCAACACACCTCCTCCATCCTTCCTTACACATCTGCTCTATACTTGTAGTTCTATGTGCAATTCCAACTATGTCCTTCCATGGACCATTTGATTTGGTACACCTTTGATTCCACACCCGTGTGTCTTCGTTTACATCATAGCACAATCTAACAACCCTTTTCCATAGCGGATCTATTTCATTTGAGTACCTCCACCACCACTTGAATAACAACGCCGCATTCTTCATCACTAGGTCACCCACCCCCAAGCCTCCATGCTCCTTCGATTTTTGGATGGTGCTCCACTTTATCGTTGGCACCACCTTTTTATCATCGCTGCCACCCCAGAAGAACTTTCTTTTTATTGAGATTATTTTCTTCTCAACTGCCACAGGGAGTTTGAACAACCCCATGTAGTACATTGGAAGACTATTAATAACAGCATTAACAATAACAAGTCTGCCCACCTTCGTTAGTAGTTTTGACTTCCATGAACCCATCTTCTTCTCAATTCTGTCTATCAATGGTTTCTATGTACTCAGTCTCCTAGGATTTGCTCCAAGTGGAATTCCCAGGTAAGTAATTGACAATTCCGCTACTTGGCATCTCATAGCCCTCTTCAAACTCCTCACCACCTCGCCACTGCAGTTTATTGGTATAATTGTGGACTTCTGGAAGTTTAGTTCCAACCCCGTCATCATTCCGAAACATTGAAGCAGTTGCCTATAATTCTTAACCACTTCTGCTTTTGGAGGACAGAATATGACAGTGTCATCAGCAAACTGAACGTGAGTTAGAATTACCTTTCTCTTCCCCACTTCTAATCCTTCTATGAGCCCTTCCGCAGCTACCTTATTCACCATTTGATTAAATGATTCAGCAACTAAAATAAACAGAAACGGCGATATTGGATCGCCCTGTCTCAGTCCCCTTTCCATTTTAAACGGCTTGGTTGGAGATCCATTTATCAGAATCGACATCATTGCAGTGTTCAACATTGCCGAGATCCACCTCTTCCACCTCACACCAAATCCCATTCTCAACAACACATGATCTAGAAAACTCCACCTTACTGAATCATAAGCTTTACGGAAATCAAGCTTTATAATGACCCCTTTCTTCTTGTTCATTTTCAGCCACGCTACAGTTTCAGATGCTATAAGAGCCCCATCCAGGATTTGTCTACTTTGAATGAACGCAGATTGACTCTCTCCCACAAGCTTACTCATTAGTGGTCTTAGTCGGGCTACCATGACTTTGGACACAACTTTGTATACACTGCCAACCATGCTAATTGGCCTTAGGTCCTTCATTTCTCTTCCTCCTCCTTGCTTTCTAGACAACGCAACCCATGTCATATTTGCTTCATGGGGCATGTATGCTTCTTCAAAGAACTTCTTTACCATTTCTGTGAACTCTAGCCCAATCGTGTCCCACACCTTTTTTATAAAACCAAGGTTGTATCCATCAGGACCCGACGCCTTGGTTGAATTGCAAGCCCACACAGCATCTTTTATTTCCTGGTCCGTTGGGATTATCTCAATTTGTGCAGCCTCATCTTCCGAAATTGAGGGCAGTAGCCCGGCTTGCACCTCGATGTTAGGCATAACCTTTTGTGTATATAGTTGCTTAAAATATCTCCGAGCAGCCATTTTCACTTTGCTTGGCTCCTTCACTGTCCTTGCCCCATCTTGGATCTCCTCTATTTTGCTGTTTCTTCTTCTAGTTGATGCTTTTACATGGAAGTACCTTGTATTTTTATCTATATCCTTCACAAACTTATCCCTTAAAAGTTGTCGCCAATAGTCTACCCTTCTCTTATACCATAGTTCAACTTGTATCTTCAGTGCTTCCCTTCTGATTGCATTTTCCTCCATGTTAATACCTTGCTCCAGCTCCAATTCTGCCTTTGCAATTTCATCCTCAAAAGTCTTTATTTTATGATCAAGGTTGCCAAATTTCTTCTTATGCCACTCCCTGATGGGTTTCTTCATGAACTTCAATTTCTCAACAACTAACCTCCCTTGCACCAATCCCCACTCTTGACTAAACATCTTTTTAAAGTTGCTATGTGTAAACCAAATGTTCAGTGATCTGAAAGGCTTTGGTCCCCAATCTGCGGTCTCCTTTCTTAGTACAATGGGAATATGGTCCGACTTTGAACACTTAATAGCCATAGTATTCAAACCAGAAATTTTTTGAATCCAATCCGAATTGACCAGGAATCTATCAATCTTACTCGCACTTCTACCGTTTCTCCATGTGAATCTTCTTCCTATCAACGGGATTTCAACAACCTCCATTTCCTCTATCCAGTTCCTAAACTCTAATGCCCCAGCCCTGTTATATCTTCCACTACTTCTGTCACTCTCACACAGGACCTCATTAAAGTCACCTAGGATGATTGCTGGGATTTTGACACTGTTTTTGATATTCACAAGCTGTTCCCAGACCTCCCTCCTTCCTGCCAATGAATTCGGTGCATACACTGATATGATCAGCACCGGCTGTGAGACTTCCACCAAGCTTCCCACAAGGCATACCCATCTAGTACCCTTAATTGTTTGCTCCATTTTGAAGAATCCTGGATCCCATATACATAACAAACCTCTACTTGTATTGTCAGCATTAATCGCCACCCATTCAAAATCAGTGTTCCCCCACATCCTTTTAACTTCGTACTCCCTAATGTCACTCAATTTTGTTTCCACTAAGCCAATTAATCTAGTACCAGTATTTCTTATCATTTGATTAATACACCCCATTTTCCCCCTCCCCCTCAGCCCTCTACAATTCCAGTGTATAATCATTGTGATAGATTACCTGGACCACCACTCTGTTTTTGTTTCTTCCCTCGCCGCCTTTCCTTCCTCGTTGTTTGCCCACTCTCCTTCTGATGTGTATCTTCTGTTGTGTCCTTCAAGTATTTCTGCGCCTTTGAGCTCGATTCCATGCACAACCCAGCCTTCGTTCCCAGCCACCACGCTTCCTCAGCATCTGATTCAGGATTCTCAATTTCCTCCTCCGAACTCCAGCCTGTGATTGCCTCTTCTTCCTCCCTAATTCTCGTTTGTTTACTGCCTTTCTTCTTGTGAGCTTCCTTTTGCCTTCTTGCCTTGTCTTTCATCCTATCATTGAGTTTCAATGACGTCCTTGCGGTTGGCTTTCTTCCATTCTTCTTCCCCTTTTTTTGTGTATATTTGTGTATCTTTCCCGTTCTCAACCTTGCCAATCACACCTCCTCCTCTCAAATTAGGGTTTTCAATTTCTTCGAATCCGGGCGGGGCAGAGAGACTAGCCGACCCAGTTCCTGACCCTTCATCTCTATTACATTCCTGAATTGGGCTTATTTCCTCAGCCCAAGGACCAACCTCAGTATTTGGTATTTGGAAACATTCCTCCTCCCACTCTTGTATTACCTCTTCAGTCCTGCGATCATCTTCATGGGTTTTTGTTTTGCTTGGGCTCGAGATACCATCTTGGACCTTCGCAGGCCCAGCACTTTTACAGGCTCTCTCATCCCCTCCCCGATCTTCCTCTTCCTTGTCACGGGATGCTTGCGTTTCCCCCACCTTCGACTTTTCCACTTCCTCCTCCATGGCCGTCATCTCCTTCTCTCCAATGGTCCGCCTACTTGAATCTTCACTTTTAGCGTTCCCAGTTGGCCTTGCCACTTTCTCACCTTCATCATTATTTTTATTGAGTTCCTCGCTCACGGTCCCATGTTGTGCAGACATCACCACTGGCTCCTCCTTAAAATCTACCTCCGCTCCAATTTCTTTAACAAAGATCACATACTCCGCATTATCAACGACTACTGTGGCCATAGCTCTGATCATGGGCCCAAAATTTGAATCAATCAACACCTTGAAGGAATTATAGTGTCCTTCTTCATCTTCTTCAATCTTCAACACTCTGCCCCAGACCTCCCCCACTTTAAACATATTGGCCATGGTCCACCCATGTATAGGGAGTCCAGTAATCTCCAACCAGTATCTTCTGTAGGAATTTATTTCTCCCTCTATCCACCTTCTTACTTCAATGAAGTAGTTTAGTAGTGTACCCCCCCCCCCCCTTAAGGCTTCATCCCTTCTTTCAATGGATTCAAAGAAAACCAAGATCTTTACCGGACCGAGCATTTTAACCATCTCGACCCCATGCCATTCCTCCAATATTATCTTTCTCATTTCAGCGAATTTGTAAGGTTTCATGGTCTCACCTACAAGGCATCGGCTGAGTTTGTTCCTCATCTCATCATTACCTTCTAGGTAGATTTTGGACTCCCCAAGTGTTTGAATCCTCCCATTGGATTCCAGGTTCCTTACCCCATGCTCTGTTCCGGTGTTCATTACTACCTCCTTATACGATCTTCTTGTGGTCTCCCTCCCGTTTACCTTCTTTACTTCTGGCATTTTCATCATAGATCTAGGGTTTTCTGGTTTGTTGTTTTGTATCTTCTCTTTCTTCTCGCTTCGTTTGAATTTGGACTCCGTAAGCCACAGCTTACAACCCCAAACAATCCACCCATTCAATTGCTCAATAGCTCTTGCCCCTTCCTCCCTTGAACCAAACCTGACAAATGCGAACTTTAACAGATTTCTTTCTCGCGTTTTATGGGATAAGCAGATATCCTTCACCTTCCCAAAGCCATTAAAACATTTCCAGAGCTATAGCTTGGTAGCATCCTGTGGTAGGTTGTCCACAAAGACGCTGAATGTTTCATCCTCAATCCATTTGTTCCTTCCTCCTCTACTATAGTCATTGTTGTGACTGCCTTGCTGCTGCATCCATGGTGTCTTCCCGGGTGGTACTTGGGCCTTCCGCCAATGGCTATTCGGATTCCTCTTTTGAACGACCCTCCATTGCCCCTTCGTCTCCCCCTCACCGTCTCTCTGATTTTCTCTCTCTTCTCTCACTCTCATTCTCTCTTGAAAATGCAAATTAGGGAAACTACATGTGTCCCACTTAAAAAAATTAATTGCTCTCACTTATTTTATTCATGTCATCTCTTGTCTTTTTAAATTTTTATTATATTATTTTTCTAAGCCTTTTTCTACTAAAATCAATCTCAAATAAATAGCAAGATTCTAAATATTTTATTCCTTTGTCAAGCTCTCGCACTCTAACTAGTCAATATATGATATTCAAATAACTCTTTTTCGTTCCCTTAGATCAAATATAATTATGTAAAATTTCTATTATTTTTCAATTTTAGTCTCCCACATTTTTTGATTTCGCTCTTTTTTCAAAGTTTTTTTTTTAATTAGAAATTCAAATTCAAATATTCAACGACAATTCAGGTATTAATCTATTTTTTATTCTATCCATGACTTTATATATTTTATTTTATCCTCAATTGATTAATTCTAATTATTTTTTATCTTTATTTATATTTTAAATATAAATATTAGTATAATTAATTTATCTTATTCATTCGTATATATGATTATATATTTCTCTTTTGTTAGACTAGAATAGTTTAAATTCATAAATTTTTTTATATGACATACATTTATATATTTTTTAATAATAATATATATTATTTTTACCTCCATCACATAAATTTTCTGAATACATATTTATCTAGAGTATAATAATGCGTATACACTACTAACAAAAAGGTAATTTATGAACGTTGTTAGTTTTATATGGTTTGAATTGTATATATAACTTTTTTTCTTTATAAAGAGGCAGGAATTAAATACATTTATGATGATGATTGATGAGTTTGTTGGTATTATTATAATTATAGTTTGAATTGAAAGTAGGAAATATGATGACTGCCAAAAATGGAGTTCGAGTGCTCCTCTTGCTTTCTGCCACGAGTATTTTATCACATTGTTGCTAATGCATTCTGTCTGCCAAATTTTGACCAATACAAATATTTTACCGATAATGTTATAAAAAATCCATTAATGATGTGTTATCAATCATTTATCATCTCCTTAATATTTGTGTATAGGAAATGGGTTAGTCTAATGTTTTCTTCACAGTACTTGTTTTGCTCAAATCCATCTTCATATTCCAAAATGATGATAATGATAATTGTGAAATCAACTACCTTATAACGGTATTTGTAATTCAAACGCCACATTGAATTTAAGCTTCTTAGATAGTGTTAGGCAGGGCTAGCTAGCTTGAAAGTTTAAATTTGAAAACCTTTCTATTTTAATAGGCGATAAAGAATACACGTTTATTTAATGATATATAAAATATATAGACAGAGTCAGTTTTATAAGTCTTTTGTTAATTAAATTAGTCTAAGATTTATAAAAAAATTATTTTCATCATTTTCACTCACTCATCTCGGTTGAATTTGGATATTAACACAAAGAGACTGCGTGCATGCTATTTATTAGAGGAGTGGCAAGTTAGTCAGAGCGACATGTATTCTAGAATAATAGAATTCATAGAATTAATTGCATCCTGTTACAGATTTTTTATAATAATTAAAAAATTATAATATATCATAAAATATTAGAAAAATTTTCAATCTTATTATATCATCTTCTGAGTGTCACAATCTTTGTAAATTGGTTAATTAAAATTAGCTCCTGAATATTATGAATTCTTTGTAAACTGACCAATTAAAAAAAATCTCATAATTCCAAAATAAGTTCAATTGGTGCAATCTGATAATATTGAAACTCATTTGCAATTGTTTTAGTAACTTGCCCTAAATAAATGCATAAATTAAATTCATTCGGATTTATTTTCCTAATCAACAACTGATACATATTGAATTAATTAGAATTATACTAATGTTACAAATAAACTTTTAATAATGTTGCTAGCTTCAAGTGCTTAAATCACCAAGCGTGTTAAAGTCCCTAATTGGGGAAATGTAACATGATTCTAATTTGGCACAAAATTAAATTAGAGTGTAGTTGCGTAGATTCTTCTATCTCTATTTTAGGATTCTTAATTAATTAAAAAATGTTACATCATATATATTAAAATTAGCAATCAAAATTAATTATTATGTATTTATATAATACGTATCATTTAATTTATTTGCAATATATATTTTATATTCTAAAGTAACTCATTTTAGTGATTAATTTTTTTTTTGATTTTAGTGACTAATTTTAAACATACAAAAAATATTTTTCTTTTTTGGTATAATAAAAACAATAATTCTATGTGAACAAGTGATTTTGACCAACTAAGTGAAATCAAGTGATTTATTTCTATGCTAAATAAAAAATTATTTCGGTATCAAATAGCATTAACCTAACAAAAAAATGTTCTTAATTCGGATTTTTATATCTGCTCCGCCAAACGATGGTTTTGTCTAGAAAAAAAAAAATGGTGGATGGGATATGTTTGCTCCTTTAAATGTATGCATTCTCATTATTCTTCTTTTTCATCCGGTCTGTTCACGAATGGCAAAAGATAGAAAAGGGAAAAAAAGAAAGAAAAAAAAAAGGAATAATGAAGAAAAACTGAAAAAGTGAAGAAAGATTTCATTTATTTGTTTTCTAATTAAAAAGTAAAAACAATATGTTATATTGTCAAGACTATTAATAATTAACTCAAATTTAAGAAGGTTATATTATTATAGTGAAGAACATTTTTCAATAACAAATACATATTGTCTTTTTTATATTATTGCCAGATCGAGCATATACAGAATTTTATTTTCCTTTTTCCTCTATTTTTTTCCCTTAGCATCCGGATTCTTTTTATAGTTACTAGTACATATATCATGTCTGTTGATTTATTTTTAATTTATTAAATTAATTAATAAAACGTGTATAAAAATGATAAAAATTGAATTAGTTAATATTGTAAACGGTTTGTAATTTAATTAATAAAAAATTCTTACGTTTAAACCTTGCAAATAATATGTTTTTATCAATTATATATATTAAAAGATGTTTTAGAAAGAACAAATTGGACACTAACTCTTTTTATGTCCTATTATATATAACATATACTATTAATCGAAAATTTGGTATTCTAATTTAATTTATAAAAAAAATGATAGAATATGTGTTTTGCACGTCATCACATACATGTTGACCAAGAATGATATCTCATTTCAAGGTTTTACTAGCTAGTAAAATACAGAATACTTTTCATTTTCGACAGGCTACTTAATGTATAATTTTTTTTTTTTTTAATTTTGAGTTGAATTGAAACCAGATGAATCTTCCGAATAAAACCATGATCGTGACTTAGCTTTCGAAATGTATTTCTTCATTTGTGAAATAATTCATGGCACGGACGCACGGTCAATACATAATTGTGAAGTCAACGTTTAATCTAATGACACGGTCAATCCGTGTTCTTGTTATTGTTGGTGTTCGTCACAAAACTTTGGGAATAAATGTTCAATTCTTTTTAGGACGCTACAAATGTAAGGAATAGAAAACATCCTCTTAGGTATATTTTTTAGGTGGTTATAGGTTAGTATAATATTTAAGTATATCTCATGTTGATTTTATATTTATTTAGCTTCATATTATATTGACTTTGTCGTTATGATTAAATAAAAATTTCTCGTTGCACGTTATATATTATTAAAGAAAATATGGATAATAATAATAAAAAAATTAATAATTAATTAATTTTGTACTTTTAAAAAAAAGCATTCAAAATCTAAAAAATATAGCATTCAATTTAAATTATTGATTAACTAAATTTTTATTAGTTATTTAGTAAAACTCGTATTATTATTATTTTCGAGTTATTATCGTGAGTTCTAACAATCATGATGCAGAAACTAACGTGTATTATGCTTGTTTAACTAGTTGATTAAAAAAAAATGTTATTTATATAAAATCAATTATTATAATTAGTCACTATATTTATATATAAATATATACATGTATTATTTAATTTATTTTTAATATATATTTTATATTTCACCTATATATTAGAGGCTAATTATAATATACATCTAACACAATGGTGCTTAAAATACTCTTAAAGTTTGTAACATTTTGTATATAAAAGAAAAACTATTAATAAATGGTGTTGTTTCTTAATATTTTTTAAAAAATTATATATGATTTTTTTTCTCATGTTTCTTTAAGCGAGAAATATAATTTTTTTAAAAGAGAAATTTTAGGCCAATATATTTTCTTTTTATCATCAATATTAGTAAATATTTTGGGCTAACACGTTATTTTTATACTATTAGATAGAATTTAATATTTAAAGTTTAGGAGTTAGAACTTAATATTTAGTATTTAAAATGTGTTATCAATTGTAAGTTAAAAATAATAAATTTTATTGATAATATAGCATTGTTGGTTTTCTTAATTATATTTTTACAGATATTTTTTAATTATTAATCTCTAATAAAAAAAATTTATTTATTATATTATTTATTCATGAATTTTGATATCTCCAATTCGATAAATTAAAGACTAATTTATTATAACTTTAAATTTATGTAAGTGTTTACTATCAGCTAATAAATTATTATATACACAACAAAATTTAAACAATACTTGTTTAAGTGCATCAATAAATTAATCTCTTGATTAAACCTATGTTGGTTCAGTAGTTGCTTCTAATTTGAATGCCAATAACATTCCTCTCTCTATATATAAAAACAGGAAGGCCCCAGCACACACACACATATATATATACATATATATATATATATATATGTGCATAAAAAAACTGGTAGTATTATATTATCGATGAGTTATATAATATCTTAGTTTGAAATCATATAAATAATACATTGCATGGCATATAGAATTTTATTTGGCGCTTTCTTCTACGGCTCTACCAATATAGTTGTTTAATGTTTATAGGAACCGTACATATTTCTCCTCGGGTCTAGTGGCTTAGCTTGCTTGAAGCTGCAGAAAAGCAATTAGCAGTTTCATTTCACACCTCAACTAAAGATAATATAACAAATTTTGGTAATCAATACTAACAAGACTGGAAGAGGAAGAAGAGACTAATGAAGACTGTAATTGAGGAATGGAAATGTGTATTCTCATTGCAATTTCCAGAATAGTAATGTGTACATATATACA
>JASCZI010151958.1:1467-23886 GCA_036250425.1 Stylosanthes scabra | reverse complement strand
CGTAGTTGTTGTTTTGCTTTCAAGTGGATCCTCAAATCTTTCGATGGTTGTCATTAATTCCATAATGGTTGTCATTCATCAAAACCTAATCATAAAAACCTTGCATACATATTGTAACATGGTTTACACACATCAGAACTTGTTTGATAAGGTGAAGGATCAACTTCAATCAATCTTCAAATTGAAGATTTAGGAGATTTGAAATTCTTTCTTGGATTGGAGCTGGCCGAGTACAGGAAAGGCATCTCTTTGACTCAGTGCAAGTATACCCTTTCTTTACTTGAAGAAATTGGTTATTTGGGATGCAAGCCTGTTAATACTCCCATGGAAGCTAACCTCAAGCTTTGGGTTGCAGAGGGTGACCCTGTGCCAGATCCTTCGAGATATAGGCAGCTGATTGGCAGACTTATGTATCTTACCATCTCAAGACCGGATATTACTTTTGTAGTGGTCAAGCTAGCTCAATATATGTCTGATCCTCGCATTCCACACCTCAATGCAGTTCATCACCTCCTTCGATACTTGAAGGCAGCTCCGGGGTAGGGTGTTCTATTCTCTTCTTCATCAAAATTCAATATTTCAGTCTATGCTGATGCAGATTGGAGGAGTTGTCTTGACACGCAACGCTCCACCACTGGCTACTGCACCTTCTTAGGTGACTCTCTTGTCTCATGGAAGAGCAAGAAGCAAGATGTCGTTTCTCGTAGCTCCACTGATGCTAAATATCGTGCATTGGCGAATGCAGCTTGTGAAATAATTTCCGTCATAGCTTTGCTGCGATTCATGAACATTGATGTCCCTTCGGCTATGCTATTTTGTGATAACCTTTCGGCTATTCAAATGGCGATAAATCCAGCACTTCATGAACGCTCCAAGCATATTGAAATAGACTGTCATTTCATCAGGAAGAAGGTAGCAGCGGGGTGATCAAATTGGTGCATGTTCCTAGCAAGCATCAATTGACAGATCTTCTCACTAAAGCTCTTCCTGGTCTACAATTCCAGTTTCTCATGTCCAAGTTGGGAACATACAATTTGTAGGCTCCAACTTGAGGGGGAATCTCAAACATAGTTAATTGTAATTAGTTTAATTAATCTATATTTACTCTGTATAGCAGTTAGTTAGGCTAGTTAATTAACTTGTACATTCTATTAGAGTTGGTTAGAGGAATACCAAATATATATATTGTAAACTCCTTTGTTGAGTAATGAATCACTTTCATTTTTCTCATTCTGAGATCATCTAACAATTCAGAGAGGACACTAATAAATTCTTTAATTTATTTGAAAATGGTGAGTATAAAACATTGTGTGAATCAGATCTATTGTAGTTTTTTCAGAGAGTCCTCTTAAGTTTTTATTATCTTATATAAATATATTTGTTTAATTTCTTTAATTTTTTTTTTACAGTTTTGAGTGATTAATAAATAATTATTGAAGAAATATTTAAGGTCTTTATCTAAATAAAACAAATACTTGTATTTTTATTTATTTTTAGCTTTGAACTTCTTTTGTGAATAGCACTGGATATTATGCTTTGTTTAATTTATGTGATTTGACCTTGAATTACTCTGCTACTATTACTAGTACCAAAACACTAACTGGATCTCGACTTAAGTCCTACTTCCTTTTTGTTAGAACCTATTCTGCACACGTACGGGTATGGTATCCGTATCGAATACGGTACAGAATACGAAATTTTAGAAAAAATGGGGTACGAATACGTAAGTATATATATATAAAATAAGTACAATTTAACATATTAAATCTGATATTTAAATAGTTTTAGAATAAAAAAATTAAAAAATAAAAAAAAATTACTCAAAATAACTTAATTTTGAATTAATTTTAACAAAAAAATATATTTAGCCGTACATAAAACGTACCTAACCTAATAGATATCAAAAAAAAAAAAATTGTTTGGTATGTATCTAGGAGTTCCCAGCCGTAGTACCCATACGTATCGGTACGGATGCTTTTAAAAAATAGACATCTCCATGCAATAGAGGTTAGAACATATATTAATTCTACCTAGCTCTATAAAATATCACAGGTCCATGCGAAGCTTCTTACCAAAGAAACATAATGGATTAAAGTCCTAAAGTATAGTAATTGAGATTAGTGTTTTACACGAAACTGCTTCTAAAATTTCAATTCTACTATTTAGTCATCTATGATATCGTGATCCGACACCATAATAATACTTCGATCTCTTTTCTCCAGTAACTAAAATAGCAGTCGAAAAAGATCATTATAATCTCTAGAGCTCAATCTCATAAATTAAAATACCGCAATTAGAATTTTAGGGACAAGCCTGGTGCCTGCAAATAATGAATGGTAAAATTAGTGCAAAACCGGTTAATTTAGTCTGTTATAATAAATTCTTTGAATATTTTAGACTTTTAATTTTAAAGAAAAATTCAAATTTCAATTCCTAATAAAATAACATTTAAAAATGTTTAACTTAAAAGATATTTTCGGTTTTTTTCTAAATTAACCAAAAAGGTCATTTTTGTTAAAATATCAAAAAGGGTATTTTAGTTTTTTCAATTTTACTCAAAAGAATATTTTAGTCTTCATAATTAATCATTCTTGAGTTGTTGAGGTATGATTGTAAGTATAAATAGCATTTAGAAAGCTATTAGTTAATTAATTTTGTGCTTAAAAGGAAAAATTGTTATGATTTATTATAATAAAATTGACAATGAGACAAAATTGATACAATTTTAAAATGTTAGGAATACAATTAAAACATTTTAAACGGTAAAAACATCTTTGGAACTTATCTTAAATCTCAGAAACAAAAATAATATTTTACTCAAATTATTAAATACCAACTAAGAAAGATAATTTTAACACTTAGTTAATTGAGGTAAGGGAGAACCACCATAACTATTATACTATATTATTTAGCAATATCTATAACTAACGAGATACACTTTTTTCAAATTCAAAAGACATTCAATCTTAATCAAAAGAATAAATTATTCGGAAATAACACTTTGCTGTAACGAAGAGTTTTCATTTTAGTTATATTGGCAAGTTGTATGTAAAGATGAACTAATATAAGAGTGCATCAGAATTTCCATGTTTGATAATCATATTATGTATTTTGGGATTTTTTTAAAATAAATAAAAAATATTAGATTTATCAAAATAGACATACTCACACCAATTTCTCATTTTAGGCACCATTTACTTATTCTGGACTTTACAGTCCCAGAATTACCTAAATACCATTCCGGAGATTGCAGAGTCCAGAAATTATTAAATTTTTTTATATGTATTCTGGGATGCAGAACCCGAAAATGAAACAAAATGGTATAAATATGTTTAGGAAATGTTGCAGAATCACATAGCATTGGCGGAGCACGGAAATGAAACAAAATGGTATAAATATGTTTAGGAAATGTTGCAGAATCACGACTGTACCACTCAATGCTTCTAGCCCCTTTCCAACTTCATCACTTTAATAAATAGTTTTTAGCCAAAAAGAAAATTTCATTATTTATTAAACAGGTAAAAATTTAATATCTCCAAGCTCGAGATATAACAAAAGAAAGAGATAGGAAGTAAAGTGGCACTGATTGGTACGTAATCTATTTTTTTTCCTCATTAGGTATATCAATTAAATAAAACATTAATTATAAATAATAATAATTGAAATTTTATAGCATACTAAAAATGAGTATTTAAAATTTTTAAATAAAATTTTTATAATAATTGAAAATTTTAGTATTTTTATGTTTAATAAATTTTTTAAATAAAATACTTAAAATTTTTGTTTTTGGACAAATTATTCATATGGCTATTATATCTCTATGCGTTAGTTTTTTTAGATTTATATTTGACAATTCCATACTTAGAGTGGTTTTGACAATATAAATATTTTTTGGATAATATTAATTAAAATTACTTTTAAATAAATAATTACTAAAAAGTACAAGATATTAAATTATAATATTAGTTTTTTAAATATGTTTTTATTAAAATGTTTTTAGTACTTCAGTACTCATTTTTAGTATGCTATAAATTTTTAGTTATTATTATTTATAATTAAATTTTCAGATAAGGAAGTTGGATAAATTACATGTCGATTAATGTCATTTTACTTCATATATTTTTTTTTTTTTTTGTTATATCTCGGCTTTGAGATATTAAAATTTTTACATGTTAATTTAATAAACAATGAATTTTTTTTTATTAAAAGTTACTTATTAAACTGATGAAGTTGGAAAGGGATAAAAGCATCCCAAAATATATATAAAAAAAATTTTTAGTTCCAGAAATAGTGTTTAGACAATTCAAGGACGATAGAATCGGAATAAGTAAATTTGCCTGAAATAAAAAATTGCTATGAGCGAGCTTATTTTAGTAAATTTGATATTTTTATTTATTTAAAAAAAAATCCACGTATTTTGATATCATATTCATGCGAAAATGTAATTAAACCCAGATAAAAAAAACAAAATATCAAAATGACATTATCAAAATATAAGTAACAATATTCACTCTAATAATATTATTAAGGAAGATTTTAAACATCTTTAAAAGCCTGAAAATGTATAGAATTTGATAAGATTTATTAAAATATACTATATTTTTTTTTCAAATTTACGTATGACGTAGGATCTAATTATAAAATTTTATAAAAAATATTATATATATATATATATATATATATATATATATAATGTATCCTGCTTCATCGTACATTCTAATTACATGACTAAAAAATAACAAAGAAAAACAAAAAGAAAAAACGTAGACGCATATGGGTAAGAGAAATATGAAACTTGCAATCACAATAATATTATTGATGATTGAATTGGTTATTTGTTCTGCAATTACTGAATTCCAAAATCCAAAACAAATTTGGACTCTATCTTACTATATGCCATCTTCGTTATTTTCTGAGTGTGTTGAGACATGCAAGAGATTCTATTCATTTCGTCCGGAGCTTTTGAAAAATTGCATTGGCACGTGTTATGTTTTGAAGTTCGATTAGTATATTACATTGTGATGAATCTGATCTTTTATAGTTTACAGGGTCCTCTGTTATGAGTTTTTATTATTTATATAAATATTATTTGATGTAATTTCCTTACCTTTAATTTTCTTCCAGTGTTGATAGATTAGAAAGTTATTGAGAAAATATTAAAGGTATTTATCCATAGGATATATAGATAGAACATATATTACCCTAAATAATGTAGACCCTAATCATAAACAAAATAAATCCTTCAAATATTTGTTTTACTTTTGAACTTCTTTTAATTACTTTCACTGGATATTATATACTTGGTTTAATTTCGATGTTTTCTATGATTGGAGATTTGATTACTCTGCTACTAATAAAACTAATACCACTATTGTTGTTAGAAGAATACAGTCATAGTTTCTAATAGTTGTGTTTTAATTAAAAATATTTATTTATTACAAGCTCGTTCAACGGTTCAAGGCGACATTTAGATAACTCCACTAACATATGAAAAACAATATTCTCATATTCTCCAGTCTTCCTTGAATTTCAATAGACTAATCACTGTTTCAAAAAAAAAAAAACCTAATCAATAATAAATTCAGCATATAGTGGCGGTTCTCATACCAAATAGTGGTATCTTTGAGCCGTCACAAAACGTTTAACCATATAGACGTGTGTGCCAGAAAACATTTCGCGGCAGTTTACAAACCTAAACCGATTCTAAACATCACATGTTAAAAACATGCTAATTTTTATTGAACCAATTAGGACTCGTGAATTAGGGTCGTGTTACTGTACTACACTAAGGGACTCCCTCTTTAATAAATATAATGTAACTAATTATATATTTAGAATTCTCTATATAATATGTAAGTTACGCATTATTTTGAATGATGCAAATTTTCATTATTGATATTTTTTAATAAAAAATTTAATTAATTTGTGATTTATATTTTATCTATTATTTATAAAAAAATATTTTATTAATTCTAAAAATTGATGTGATCACTTTTAAATTAATTAAATTTGAGTGATATAAAATATTATTTTTAATATTTAAATTTTATTTTATTATAATTTTTATAATTATTTACATTTATTTAATATATTTTAAAAACGTATTTTTTGCAACAAAGTTTATCTTGCAAAGTTGCCAAAAAAATCAAAACGTATTTTTTTTTATCATTTTTTACCATAAAAATTATCTTAAAAGTGTTAAAATATTTATTGATTAAAAAGAATAAATTATTAGCATATATATATATATAAAGAGAGAGGGGTAAGATTTTTTTTTTTAAAAAAAAATTTATTTCACAACGGTTGTAACATAAACTATCATTAAATTTTCAAAAAAGTTAAGAAATATACCTATTTAATGGTAGTTCGATGCAAACACTTAGCAACACATGATACGAACGGCAATAAAAGCCGCCGCTTTATGCTGAAATTGTTGCAATGTGTATGGTAATCTTACATTTAATATTTGTTTTAATTTTGTCTTACAAAATAAATCTATAAAGCAACACATAAAAATCTTTTGGGACAAAACTAAAATAAAGTAAACAATAAGACTTTTTTAAAACTTGACAAAATTAAAAAAAAAACTTTATTCAAGCATTTATTAAAAGATCGTCTCTATTAAAATTTAATTAAAGTATATAAATAAATTATAATAATGGGTTTTTTCCTTTTTTTTTTCTAAATTAACCCAAAAAGGTCATTTTTGTTAAAATATTAAAAATGGTACTTTAGTCAAGTCCAAAAAAAAAATTATTTTAGAATTCATAATTAATTAGAAGGATATTTTAATAAAATAACACATTGCTACATGTTTAATTATGAAATACCAACTAAGAAAGATAATTTTAACACTTAATTAATCGAGGTATGGGAGAACCACTCTAAGTATTATACAGTGACTAATGATAGATAGCTATAAATAGAAATTATCATATTTAAATTAACATTTATAATATATATATTTATAACATCTAATAATATGTATTTAATTCGATAATAATTTATAAATCAAAATCAAAATAAAAAGTAATAATTATATATGATCAAGAAATTATGGTTACCAACATTTCATTAATACTATGGAATACTCTTATCAAGTTGTTTAAAAACACTTTTTGTAAAGATGTTCAATTGTGAAAATGTAATTGTATATATTTATTAAATCGGTTCAGGTTTATTATAGACCCAATATTAAACCAATACACATATACCCAACCAACCCTATGAGCACCGGCGGCCACCTTACCCACTCTTCTTTTCTCCCTCCCCTTCCATGGCAGCCAGCGTTACTATCGCCGACGACAATTCTATTCTCACTTCTCCTTAAGCATTGCCGCTGCTACTCTTTTCTCTTTCTGCGTCGCCACCAGAATCTCTTCATGCTGCATCTCTGTGTGACTCTCCCCCATGTCTGCTTCCAACCTCTCTTTCTATGCCCCTCCTTCCATTAGTCACTTCTCATGTTATATTAGACCCGCAAGCACACAAACAAAACTCTCTCACTTTTATTATTTTTCTACTTTTATTTTTTTATGATGCAATTTATTTCCGATGCTAATTCCCCATCCTTCATGATGTGCTTGGTTCCATGGGTACTGATTTTGTCTTGTTTTGATTAGTGATGCGGTCATCGAAGTGGATATATTATTGATGTGTTCATGTATTTTGTGTCTTTAATTAAGTCTATAGTTTCTTTGGTTTCTTGCTAGCAGTAATAATGTTTAAAAACAAGAGAGTAAATCACTTTAGATTTTCTTTTATGTGTGGACTTCTACTCTCTACAAAAAAAATTATCCCTAAGGCACAAATTTTTTTAGGCACCGCTTCAAAATGGTAGCCTATTTATGGAATAGGCACCGCTTATTTTAGGGTGCCCAGTATTTAGAAGAATAGGCCTCGCTATTATTGCACCGCTAAAAAAACGCCTCCTAAAATAATAAGGAGATCACTTAAAAAGCATTTCTGAAATTTATTGGCTATGGGTCACTTTTTCTAATCAAGGGAAGCGCTTTTTAAATGTAGCTCTTTTTTTAGTATTGGGTGCCCTTTATAAGCGCTCCCTAATGTATTAGCGGGAATTATAATAAAATTATTGAATTATTTTCAATACCCGCGTGCATCCTTTTTAGAAATTTTAAGTTAGTGAAATTTTTACTTAGTGAAATTTTTGTGATTTGAGTAATTCAACAAAAACACACTACTACGACTAACCCTCTTTGCCAGCCTCGCTCACTAAGCAGAAAGTCATAATCCACCCACCACCTCGCACGCTTCGCCTCACTGTCACCACCTTCGCCTCACCGTCGCCACCTTCGCCTCACTCTTTTGCATCTAATAATCTGAACTTGATATGTAGCCTCTATTGCATCTAATATATTCCTATATATAGCTAACAATTGCACTTTTATGTGCTGGAACAGCGAAATTGCCGATCTCAAGGCAACCTCAGGTAAAAGCTTGATAGATAAGTTGAGGATGTTTGAAACCAATAGATAAAAACTTGCAAAGGAACGCGAGAATTATGGGATGAAAGAGGTGTCATCCCCCAACAAGGAGGCAGAGTTTCCAAGGTTGGGTGCTGCTCAAGATAAGGGCAAAGAAGGTTACTTAGAAACTACAAGAAAGAAGAAAATGGTGTTAAGGTTGGTAGCAGTTAACTGTGGCAGGGAGTTGACAACCACACAAAGAAAACTAAGAGAATGTCAGGGAGAAAACAGGGGAATGAACAAGTTTATGACAAGGTTGGCAGCGGTTGAAGCTCAAAGAGGCTTGACAACCATTCAAAGTAAACAAAAAGAAGTTGATGTTGCAACCAAGGGAATGACCAAACCTGTACCAAGGTTGGATGAGATTCATTATCAAAGAGACTTAGCAGCCACTCAAAGTAAGCTCAAAGAATGTGATGCACCAGCCTAAAAGCTGAAGAAATCTGTTCTGAAGAAGCTAGATTTTAGTCATTTACAAAGAACTTTTGATAGAATCAGCAATAGGAACAAAACCATGCCTGCAAGATTGGATGAACAGCAGAGCACTCCTACACAACAGCCAGAATCCAATCATGTGCCGCAGGGTGAACCATCAGCACAAGGATGGAATAATTTTGCATCTATTGAGAGAGACAAAACTGATGGACTCAAAAGGAAGCTAGATGCAATACGCAAATGGAGTAACACCGTTCCAGCAACAAACGTTACTCATGAGCTGAATTCTGCAAATTCTGCACATATAACAGGAAACATAGGCTAGCAAAAAAATACTCAAGTCCATTGTGAAAGCACACAACTACAACACATTTTCTCATCTTTTCTATGAGTGCTTAAAGCTTTATTATTCTCTATTTGTTTTCTTGCTTAGCATTAGTTTTGGTTTATCATACATATCATAAAAGGCAAAGTGAGAAGTTCAAAAGCCATATTTATTTTTGTGAGAGATACAACTAGGTTGTTAGTTATGAGAAAATTCCTAAGTGAGTGAAGCTTAGGTGTGTGAGAAAAAGTCCTAAGTGAGTGAAGGTTAAGTCTTGTCAGTCTTGAGAGTGGAGTGTGCTCTTAAGCATTGGTGTTTGTACTTGAACAAGTATAGTGGAATTCCATCATTGTAAGTGGTGGAAAAATGGACGTAGATCTCAGTAGGAGATCGAACTAGTATAAATCTTGGTGTTCTTCTTCTGATCTCTATCTCCACAATAAAAATTCCGTCAGATGCCGGCGATTTTTTCACGGCGGTTTTTTGAAACTGCCACTAATCCTTGTTTAGCGGCGGTTTGTGTGGCGGTTTAAAAAATGAGTTGGAATTTTTTCATTTAGCGGCGGTTTTATGCGATTGTTATGACTTTTTGGGGGTTTGGTGTTTAGCAGCGGTTTTGCTATATTTGCCGCTAAACAGACAAGTTTATTAGGTCTTTAGCGGCAGTTAGAACAAAGCCACTGCTAAACATCATGTTTTGTGGCATTTTATTCCTAATCACTTCAATTATTTAAATGTCTGGTTAATATGTTTCACAACATATGTTTACACGTGAATGTAATTTTTCCTCTTAGCATGAATTCTTTCAAAAAAATTCTACACGAAAATTTGTCTTTTTTGTTTTTAAAAAATCAATAAAAATAAGATTTTTTAATCGGGTAATGTTATTTTGTAAAAAGCTACTATGTGCAAAACATATATATTTTAAAATATATTAAAAAATGTAATAAAAATGCTTGACGGAAAAATAAATCAACAACTAAAATGATTTTAGATGAATTAAACAAAGGTGAATTTTAGCCTGCGCCAGCTGACATTCAGGCGCAGGCGCGCCTTCTGCTGTTCTCAGAAGAGCCAGTTGTAGAGCAACACCTATAGTTGGCGCACAGAGGCATGTACAACTCCATACGTCATGGTGATTGTTTGCTGAATTTGTGCCTTGACCCCCTAATGGGGCTTGGTTGAGATGTAACAAATTGTAAGGGTGTAGGTGCAACACTAGTGATTAGGTTGTCTCTGATTATTGGCCCCATGTTTCCTTTACCTTTTTGGTTTTGGGAGTGGTCAATTCTAGACAAAATCATTTGGGCTTTACGAAAAATTAATTTTTAAATCTCTTTCTGTGTTGGGTTGTCTTTGTTTTTTTACAAGCCTTCTTATTCATGCTAGCAAATGCTCTGAGCCGGATTCTGCCTCGGCTGAAGCTTCAAGGGAATCTTGGCCCGGAGAGTTGAGTTCTTCTCCATCTGATCCTTCTCTCTCGTAAACCCACCCATCATCTTGTGCAACATCCTCTTCAGCAAGGAGCCCTCCCCCGTCATGGTTTTCGTCAACAACGAGTGCTTGCAAAATCATGGTTTGAATACTTAACAAATTCATCATGTTTAACACCACACACCATTGAACCGGTTAGCTTAGTGTGCAACATTGGAAATCGAAAATCACGAACCAGCAATTTCGAATCAAGTAAACATCAACAAAAACGGACGCCGACTTACCATCGATTAGGCAGTGTGGAAACCTAATTCCGTTGTACAGTGGCGGTCTCTTTGGGGAGGGAACCAATGGACCCTACGCATCCTCCACTTCCATCGCCATTACGCTTCCCCGACAAATGCAGATCTACCCACCAAAAATCACAATTTCATACGACCCCGTTTTCCATTGAACACCATGAAGCATACATCTCTCCCCCACCCTACCGAAAGCCTCTCTTGTTTAACTATCTTTTTTTAATCGATGAGTTAACTTTTTTTTTATTTTTCATGGCATTTTTCGAACCTGTTTCGTGTTTGTTCATAATACACCAATAAAAACCTATGAAAATGATCCACCAATGAATTTTCCTTTTTTTTTTCTTTGGACAAAGTATTGTCTCTTTTTTTTTTTTTCATTTCAGAGGAGGGCTATAAGTATTGTCTTTTTTTAAAATGATCAAATTTCATAAACCTCAAAAGACTTGGGTCCAAAACTAAAAGGAAAAGGAACAATGGGGCCACTAATCAGAGATGACCCAATCACTATAATTGCACCTACATTCTCATAATTTGTTACATCTCAACTAAGCCCCATTGGGGTCAAAGCACAAATTCACCAATACATTTACCATGACGTATGGAGTCATACATGTCTCTGTGAGCCAACTACAGGTGTTGCTCTGCAACTGGCTCTTCCTCTGAGCGCAGGAGGAGGCGCGCCTGCGCTTGGATGTCAGCCAATGCAGGCTAAAATTCACCCAAAACAAACTGCAATAAACATATAATATAGTGATTTCATCTAAGTTCAACAACTATCTCTAATAATAAATTTACTTTTATATAACTTAATGTGAAAAATGAATTTACTATCATCTAGTTGCTATTTTTCACATTATAATAAAAAATTTAAATCATAAAAATAATATTTCACATCACGCAAATCTAATTAATAATATTTTTTTATAAATAATAAATATCAATAATTTAATTTACATTATTTAAAATAATGCACAATATGAATATTATAGAGACTTCCATATATTTAATTAGTATAGCGTTATACGTATTGAATGTTGGGTTGGCTTGGTGGAGTCTTCTAGTGTGTAACACCACTGGTGCTGGAGGAGCGCGCTTCGATTAAAATTATTTTTCTAAACGGTTGTAAAACCGCCGTGATCTGATGGAAATCTTATAGTGCTCTTTCAAGTTCACTTGCGGTTTCACAGTTAAGAGACGATTTTTGTTTTTATCTCCTATATCCACTGTAGTTTTATCTCCTGATTCAAAAAAGTATTTGCATTCCTTGATTCACCCCTCTCAAGGAATCTTCAAAAAATATATTATTACATTGTGAATTTAATCTTTAATAGTTTTCATACTCTTTAATTTTGAGTTTTATTATTATCTTATATAAATATTATTTGATGTAATTTCCTTACCTTTTCTTTTGAGATTTTATTGAGAAAATATTTAAGGTATGAACTACGGAACCAATATTAGGAAGCCAATAGGGAGCTAATAATTAAGTTATGATTCAAAGTTTATATAAATTATCATCCATAACTCATATATCTAACAATAAGTTATCATTCAAAATTTATATAACTTATCATCCGTAATATATGTTGGCTCCCTATTAGTCATAATGTGTTGGTTTCGTAGTCTTTTTCATGTTTTTATCCACAGGATATAAAACACATAGTACTGTAAACTAGAAATTTAAGCGAATATTACCTAAATAATGTAGACCCTAATAATAAATAAAATAAATCCTTCAAATATTTGTTTTAGTTTTGAACTTCCTTTTAATTGCACTTGGTATTATACATACTTAGTTTAATTTCTATATTTTATATGATTGATTGGAGATTTTTTTTTATTATTATTATTATTATTATTATTATTATTATTATTTTACCAAATATATGTTAGTAAAAATGTTTGAACTCGAAATCTCAGTCAGAAGATATTACAAATGTCATTTAAGGTACATCTAATTGGCGAGCTTTGATTACTTTGTTACAAATACAATAATACCACTACTAAATACTAATAGTTGTGTTTTAATTCCAAGTATTTATTTATTACAAACTCGTTATAGTTGACATTTAGATAATTTCTCTAACATATGAAGAAAATGTTTAAGCACTTTGTTCTTGTATAAATGCTTCAATATTAATCTTTCTTGAGTTTCATCAGTCTTACTGTAATTTTATACATACTTCTAACATTTAATTTATTTTAATTTTATAAGGAATTTCGATTTATTTCAAATCTACACTTATCACCTAAATTATGCAATACCAAAGTCACAAATTCAGTATATAATATATAGACATGCATGCAATACAATTTAGTACATGTATAATACTCTATAATACATGCATAATATTGCATATTTTAGCTGTAGGATATATTTGAATACTCTCAATAGCATGGAGACAATTTGTGGTGCTGGATCTTTACTTTGTTATCATATGCTTCAATTATTATATTTATTATTATCTTAATAAATAATTTAATTTTGTTCTATATAACGCAATATGTTAGATGAAGAAAAGTTTTTATCGATAACTAAAACTCTTTAAATATTTATATCAAATTTACTATATTTTTGGATAAAATCTTAAATACAAAATTACGACCTATTTTATTATTTCTGATGTGTATTATGAACACTTAGTTATTCATTGGGTATCACATGTGCCTTAAAGAATCACATATAAACTCAATGAAAAAGGTTTAATTACTTAAGAAGGATTATATATGACCGCGGATTATATTTACCGCGACAATTTGGAAATTATTTCATTAATTATTACATTTGATTGTAGTTAGGTACATATTATATAATTATGTCTTAGGTGAGTTTTGAACTAGAGATATTTTTCGGCGATGAAGAGGAAATGCCATATAGACTACAACTTGTCGCCTACTAATACAGAAGTGTTAGTTATGCGTATATACACTATGACTAATCCTTAGCTATGAACTTCTTGAATCAGGATTATTATGAATTTGAACTTAATATTAAAAGATAAAATATCCTTTTATATATTTAATTTTAAAAAGACTAAAATACTCTTATAAAATTAATTACATTCGTTTGATTGCATTAGAAAATATATGAATCTTAATATGAATACTCTTAGAATAACATTTTGAGAGACTAAACTCTTTTCGACCCATGAACTATTTTGTTTTGAACTTGGCATCCCTCAACGAATCGAAACAACCAGAGCGGCCCTTAAGCAAATAAAAAACGAGACAAATCGACCCTTGATACGTAACATTGTAATCTATTCTGAAGAGTCGATTTGTCTCATTGAAGGGGTTGATTTGTAGCATTTTTTAATTATTTAGAAGCTGCTTTAAAGATTGCAATTCATTAAGGGGCGCCAAGTCCAAAACGAAAAAGTTCAGGGATTAGAAAGGATATTTACTATATATATTAATACATATTTGCTAATGTTTCAGATGGATAAAAACATTCTTGTAATCTGTACTGTTAATAGGAATTTAATGGCAAATATAAAACTGGTATGGCGCAATTATATACACTTTTCAAATTCATTAAATTCAAAAGACATCGACCTTAATCAAAATAATAAATTATTCGAAAACAATACTTTTGCTATCTTGAAGAGTTTTCATTTATTATATTATTATAATTGAGATTAGGTGAGTTTAATTCATTAAATTCAAAATACATCAAGCTTAATCAAAATAATAAATTATCCGAAAACAATATTTTTGCTATCTTGAAGAGTTCTTATTTTAGTTATTTTTAAATGGACCTAACTCAATTTCAAAAGTTGTTTATGGGGTGAGAGTTGCCTCACACTTATATACTCTTAAGAGATCATATTCTTAATAAATGTGTGATTTGTAATATATATTGGAATGTCCAAGTTTCATAATCATGTTACATGCTTATATTCATATAATAATTTGGGGTGAATATTACCACTTCTATTATTAAAGTAATATCATTAAAATAAAAGTAACAATTTTAAAGCATTTTTTACCAAAAAAAGGCACTTTAATGGAATTAGAATGGGTGGGATATCTATAAATACGGGTAGTATTATTAGTCTTGTACATAACCTGCTCTATCTATCCTACATTCTGATTGCAAGGCCAAAAAAAAAAAAAAAAAACCATAGACCTACTACATGACTAAGAGAAACATGAAGCTTGCAATCATAATATTGATGATTGAATTGGTTATTTGTTCTGCAATTGTTGAATTTGATATTCCAAAACAAATTTGGAGTCAGTCTTATTATAAGCCATCTTCATTAATTTCTTTGTCTGAGTGTACTAAGGAATGCGAGGCACTCTATAAAAATCATCCTGATGTTCTGAAAAAATGCATTGACTTGTGTCGTGAGGCACTCTATAATTAATAATTTATTTGGAAACGGTGAGTATATTACATTGTGAATCTCATCTTTTATGGTTTTCATAGTCCTTTTGAGTTTTTATTATCTTATATAAATATTATTTTATGTAATTTCCTCTTACCTTTTCTTTCAGAGTTGAGAGATCGATAAATTATTGAGAAAATATTTAAGGTATTTATCCATATATAGGATATAAAACATATAGTACTGTCAACTAGAAATAAATTTAAGCTAATAATCATGGTACCTAAATAATGTAAACCCTAATAATAAATAAAATAAATCCTTAAAATATTTGTTTTAGTTTTGAATTTCTCTTAATTATTGCACTATATTCTACTGGTTTAATTTCTATGTTTTATATAATTATATTGGAGCTTTGATTACTTTGCTACTAATACTAATACAATAAGAATCCTTACAATAAAGAGGGGGTATAATGTCATATGAGCTACTGCTCATCGGCACAAATGTTTATTCATTACAAACTCGTTCAAGTTGACATTTAGATAATTTAAATGACATAAGAAAAAAAAAAATGTTTAAGCACTTTGTTCTCATATGCAAGCTTCAATATCTTCCTTGAAATTCAACCAATTGTTATCTATATAAAGTATTTAGGCCAAAATATATTTTAATTTTTGTCTTTTAAGTTTGTCAAAACATTTTTTAGCTGTAGTAGGGAGATTAGGAACAGATAAAAAAATTTGGAATAAAATTAAAATAAATTAACCAATAAGAATTCATTTAAGAAATTTGAAAAATTGGAAAGAAAGTTGCTTTTTTAGTGTATTTATTAAAAGACTATCGCAATTAAAATTCACAATAATTTTATGTGACTAAGTAATTTGATCAATTAAGTTCAATTAAATATTTTTTATTTACGTGCATCCCTCTCATTCAGTGCCTCTCTCAAAATAAAAACGATTGAATAGAAATTTATTGGAAAACAATCAGGGACCATAAAAAATAAAATCAAAGACAGGAATAAAAGCGAAGAGGAATTTATAGGAAAAACAAATAAGACTCTATTATATGGAAAACAAATAGGAATTATAAGAAGAAAAAAAAATACAACACAAACCATATAAGAAAATGCAAGTTCCTGTATAAAATGATAACACCAAGGAGAAGATGATGACTATAAAGACTAGGAGGACGAGGATGATGACTAATTATTTTGTACTTAAAATTTTATCCAAAAAGATAACACATCAGATACTTGAGGAGTTTTGATTATCATTAAAAACTTTTCTTTTCATTGAGACTAGTTTTTGCTATGAACTTCTTGAAGCATGGAAATTATGAATTTAAATTTAATATATCCTTTTATTAAGTTAATTTTAGAAAGACTAAACTATTCTTATAAAATTAATTAATTACATTAATTTGATTGCATTAGAAAATATATAAATCTTAATTTTATACGAAAAAGAATAAAATACTCTTCTAATAAAATTTTGAAAGACTCAAAAATCTCATATTATTTTAAAACAAAACCAGAAAATTTTCGTAAACACTTATCTAGACAATACTAATTAACATGGTTTCTCTCTTCCTTTGTCACGGATGGCTTCTCTATTCCTTCTTCTCTCAATAATTTTTCTTCTTCTTGAATTCTTATTATTTATCGTTGACTACTAATTCATTAATTACGTAGCATTGTTATAAAAAAATGTTTAGTCGTATATACATTTTAAGTGTACAAAGAAAATAAATAACAATCACGTGGGTCCTATATTTTTAATTAAATAAAATATTATTTTATTATCAAAGAAGTTTTCACTCTGTACCATGAATACACGCTTACTTTGCATGTGAATAATGACCTTTGGAAAATGTTAATATGCAACTGTCCGATACAATCAAATATTAGAAAACACTTATTAATCTTTATTTGTTTTTTTTTTCTAACCCAACAAAATAATTTTCATTCGTAAAAAGTTAAATGATACTCACAAATAAAATAAAAAAATATTAATTTTTCATATAAGGCTCGAGCATTTATCATTCCCACATGTCTTATATGAATCTCAACATCAATAATCAATAATGTAGTAGAAAGATTGGAAATTTTTTTAAAACAAAATAAAATAAAACTTTATTTTCATTAATAAATTAAAAAATCTTTAAATACACATATCCAACCTTTTTTTTACTTTGCATCAATTTCATCATACTAAAATAATAAAATTAATAAATAATAAAGTTACCTAAAATAAATTAAATTAAATTAAACAAATATGTAAAACTAAATAGAATAAATAAATAAAACAAAACTAATTAACTAACTAAATACAATTACATAAAGAATAAAACTACCTATATAAATAAATAAAATAAAACAAACTAACTAAATAATAAATAAAATTAAATAAATAATAAATGAAAGAAAAGTAAAGAAGGAAGATCACTTGCTCAGAAAAGAGTGAAGGAGAGAGAACGAAAAAAAAAAGTTTTAACTGTGACTGTTGGTATGAAGTCTGCCACACAATATAGGGACTTTGTTCAAAATTCAAAAAACAAAAGCAAGTTCGCGATACATGAGTTGTATTTGTTTTGTGTCATATAGTATCGCGAATTTGGTACAAAGTTAAAAAAAAAGTTTGATATGTATATTTAAAGACTTTTTAATTTGTTTAATGGAAATAAAATTTTATTTTATTTTGTTTTAGAAAATTTTTCTAAAAAGATTAGTTAAAATAAAGAGCCATGCATTATTATTTCTATTAAATAATGAAATATTGCATAAAGAAATGTTAAACACTATGTTTAATTTAGTATAATTTCATGCCAACAATAATAATTGTGACATAATTAATGTTACATTGACTTTTACATTATTAAAATCCTAAAAACTCGTTTATGGAATGATAAAATTTCAACAGATCATGTTTTTGATAGATATGTAACTTGTAATATACTTTTTTCATGTCTAAAAATAATCATTTAAAACTTAAATATAAACAGATGGGTGTCCCAATAATATTGGATCGGATAGGCTATGACATCATCTTAAAATTGAAATTAGATATGTCTTATTCAACATAAAACTAGCTCAAAAAATTAGAAATATCTCATATTTATAAATTCTTAAGAGATTATATATATCTTTAATACATTTGAGATATGTAATATATGTTAGTATGCCAAATCACCACACCATTAACAGAAATTACATGAGAGGTCAACGTGAAATTCAAAGTGAAAATTTATTAAGAGTCAAATTGAGGCATTTAAAGATTCAGGACCCAATTTGAGGCAACGAAAATTTCAAAATTGAATTTGAGTATTAACTCAAACAACCACGCGGAGTGATATATTATTTATCAATATCTATAACGACTTGTTGGTGGGCTCACCAAATTCAAGTGGCCCACAACTCTTTAAAAAAAAAAAAAAGAGAAGTGGCATAAGCCAAGGAGAGTGAAGGAAGAAATATTAGGATAGTATAGAGAAGAAAAAAAAGAAACAGAGGCCGTGTGTGTTCTCCAACGGGGCCAGAGAAAAAGAAAGAAAATAACAGAGGTGAGAGTGAGAGAGCCTCCGCCGAAGAGAAGAAGAAAAAAGGAAAAAAGCAGTTTCAAAGTGCACATTTTGGCTTGATAAACTTGCTCTATTTTTTATGAAATTTTAGTATGTTATTCCTGGTATAGTGTTGAACATTAGGATATAATTTGCTAGTATTATTGCCTTCTCTTATGTCTGATTTTAGATACCCACTTTGTGGAGGGTTTATGTTGATTCCATCCGTTGTGATGATATATTTTGTTGATTGTTGAGATACCCCAGTGCTATTAGGAAGACTGATTATGTACCCATTATTATTGATAATGGAAGTTTTTGCTGGACTAGGTCCCGTGAATTTTTGGTCCCTCTTTTGGGGTTTCCCACGATAAAAATTGCTTGTGTCTCCTGTTCTTATTTTCTGCATATTTTCTGCTGTTTGGAGTATCTTTGGTGTTGCCTATTTAACTGCACAGGTTGTGGAAAAATTATTTTGGTGCTTCTGTTGTTATATAGGTTCTGGTTTGAACCTGAATTTTCCCAACAAAGTGGTATCTAGAGCTTTGGTTGTTCTGTGCTGATTAAATGGAGGAAAATAATACGCATGAGTCAAATATGTTCAAATTGGATTCCAAAAATTACTCTATTTGGAAGACCCTTATGGAAGATATGTTGTATAGCAAGGACTTGTATGATCCTATTGAGGGAGATAAAGCCAAAGATACTAAGTTTGATGCTAAATGGAAGAAGTTGCACTCGAAGGCAGTTGCTTTGATTAGCCAATGGCTTGATCTCAGTGTGTATCCATATGTTGACACTGAAACTAATGCGCAGAACATGTGGAACAAACTGAAAGAGTTATATGAGCGGAAGAATGTGCAGAACAAAGCTTTCTTGATTAGGAAGCTGGTTAGTATGAAATACATTAAGGTAAATCAATGCCGGAACACTTGAGTATCTTTCAAGAGACTGTGAACCAGTTGACGAATAATGAGATCACTTTGAGTGATGAGTTGCAAACCTTGTTGTTGCTTAGTTCTCTACTTGATAGTTGGAAAGTTCTGGTTGTGACACTGACTAACTCAGCTCCAAAAGGGATGTTGACGTTGCCAATGGTAAAAGAGAGCATGTTGAATGAAGAAGCCAGAAGAAAAGAGCGGGGTTTGATCAATACCTCCTCCCAGTTAGAAGCACTTGTTTCAGAGTCACGGGGGAGAAGCTAATCTAGAAAACCTCACAATACTGACAGGTCAGAAAGAAGAGGCAAGTCAAGAGGAAAGTCCAAGCCGCCGAAGAAAGAGTTCACTTTTACTTGTCATCATTGTGGCAAGCCGGGGCATATTAGGAGGAATTACAGGTTCTTGAAAAGAGAACAGTCAAGAAGAATAAAGACAAAGGTAAAAAAAGTTATAATGAAACTGCTGCTATTGTTTATGATGATGTTCTTATCACTTATGATGAAAATTATGTTAATCTTGTCTGTGATGATTACACTTGGATTATGGATTCTGGTGCCTCATGTCATGTAACTCCGAGGCGTGAATTTTTCACTTCGTATACTGCTGAAAATTTTGACAAGATCAAATTGGGAGATAAAGGGGTGTGAAACATCATTGGTGTGGGAGACTTGTGGCTTGAAACCAATTTGGGATGCAAGTTGCAGTTGAAGAATGTTAGGCATGCGCCAGATATGTGGTTCAATATAATTTCAGTGAAGGCATTGGACCAAGAAGGGTATTGTACTTCCTTTGGTGGTGGAAATTGCAAGATTACCAAAGGAGCTCTCATTGTTGTTAAAGAAGACAACACCCACTCTACTCTTTACCGGTTGCAAGCAAAGTTGTGCAAAGAAGAGTTGAATATAGTTGATGATTCCTCTTCTGATTTATGGCATATGCGTCTTTGCCACTTGAGTGAGAAAGGACTCAACGTGTTAGCCAAGAAACACTCAATTCCAATTAAAGGTACAACTTTAAATACTTGCACTCATTGTTTTGTTGGAAAGCATGCTAGAGTATCATTTCATAGTTCTGGACCTCATAGGAGATCATGTTCTTGATTTAGTTCACACTAACGTTTGCACTATGGATCCTAAGACACTAGGAGGCGCATCATATTTTATTACTTTTATTGATGATTATTCTCGAAGAGTGTGGGCTTTTGTTTTGAAATCTAAAGACCAGGTGCTCGATGTCTTCAAATACTTTCATGCAAGTGTTGAAAGAGAAACAGGAAAGAAGTTGAAATGTGTTCGAGCAGATAATGGTGTTGAATACATGGGTCCATTTGAAGAGTACTGCAAAGGACATGGGATCAAGCTTGAGAAGACTGTTCCTAAGATTTCTCAGCATGACGGAGTTGCAGAGAGGATGAATTGCACTATCAATGACAGAGTCAGGTGTATGCTCTCTCATGCAAAGTTGGCAAAATCCTTTTGGGGTGAAGCAATGAGGACTGCAGTAGATTTGATCAACCTTTCTCCTTCAGTTACACTAGGTTCCAGAGAAAATCTGGAAAGGGAAAGATGTTTCTTACAGTTACTTGAGAGTGTTCGGCTGCAGAGTTTTTATTCACATTCCAAGAGATGAAAGGTCCAAACTTGATGGGAAGTCAAAGCAGTGTATCTACATGGGTTATGGTCACGAAAACTTTGGTTACAGGTTATGGGATCCTAAGACCAAGAAAATAATTAGAAGTAGAGATGTGATTTTTCTTGAAGACCAAACTATTGAAGACTTTGAGAAGACAGATAAGCCAACAACAACTGTTAGACGTTTTATCGATGATAAACCTAGTTCTTCCACTAGTCCTCCTGTTGATGGGGGAGATGTACAAGCTGATAATGATGGTGATCCTACACCTCAACCTGAGGTGCCAGATGCAGAAGTTCTACCAGATTTAGAAGAACCACCAGTTGAGCCTCAATTGAGAAGATCTACTAAAGAGCGTAATCCCTCTCATAGATACTCTCCTTATGAGTATGTGATGAATACTAAGACTGGGGAACCAGAGAGCTACTAGGAATCTATGTCTGATGAGCATAAAGAAGTTTGGTTGAAGGCCATGCAAGACGAAATGAAATCCTTGCATGAGAAACATACTTTTGAGTTGGTGAAGTTATCGAAGTATAAAAAAGTTTTCAAGAATAAATGGGCGTTCAAGCTGAAAGTAGATGAACATGTCTCACAGCCAGGGTACAAAGTCCGGTTGGTTGTGAAAGGATTTGAACAGAAGAAAGGTATTGACTTTGAAGAGATTTTCTAACCGGTGGTGAAGATGTCCTCTATTCGGGTTGTGCTTGTGTTAGCAACTAGCTTGAATTTGGAGGTTGATGAGCAACTTGATGTGAAGACTGCATTTCTTCACGGTGACATAGATAAAGAAATTTACATGTAGCAACCAGAGGGTTTTGCGGTTAAAGGAAATGAGCAGCTTGTTTGCAAGTTGAAGAAAAGTTTATATGGGCTGAAGCAAGCTCCAAGGTAGTGGTACACGAAGTTTGATTCCTTTATGGACCATCATGAGTATAGTAAGACCTCTTCTGATCCCTGTGTTATGTT